>AWOL01S0063721.1:0-25459 GCA_000715115.1 Nicotiana otophora
ATCGTCCTCTCGCGTTCGCATAGGCCAACTCATACTGCCTCCCAGTTTACTCTTCGCGAACGCGATCAACACTTCGCGAACGTGAAGCTTTACAAGCTCAACTCATCGCGAATGTGGCCCATACCTCACGAACTTGGCCCATACCTCGCGAACGCGTAGACCAAGGACCTGGGGTCCCCAGCTGCCTCACTTCACTTCGTGAACACGACACCACTCACGCGTTCGCGATGTACACATAGACCACACATTTGCGTTCGCGTCATCTTCTTCGCGAACGCGAAGAACATAATATTCCCAGCTCACATTAACCCTTTGCTAACACGAGGTTCCTCTCGTGAACGCAAAAGAGGAAACTACAAAATACACACCAGCAAATAACAACCATCAACCAAAGTCCAAAAATGATCCGTTAACCACCCGAAACTCACCTGACGCCCCTGGGACCTCAACCAAACATACCATCAAGTACCAAAACACTATACGAACTTAGTTGAATCCTCAAACCACCTCAAATAACATCAAAAACACAAATCACTTTCCTATCCAAACTTAATGAACTTCGAAATTTCCAAATTCTACAACGAGGTTGAATCATACCAAACCATGTTCGATTGACCTCAAATTTTGCACACAAGTCATATTCAACATTACGGACCTTCTCCAACTTCTGAAATTGGAATCCGACCCCTATATCAAAAAGTCAACCCCCGGCCAAACTCCCGAAAAATTCGACTTTTGCCATTTCAAGCCTTAATTAGCTACAGACCTCAAATTCACGGTCCGGACACGATACTAAGTCCAAAATAAGCCAATGGAGCTAACGGAACCTACAGAACTCCATTCTGGAGTCGTCTTCACACAATTCCGACTACGGTCAAAATCCTAAGACTTAAGCTTCTGTTTTAGGGACTAAGTGTCCCAAATCACTTCGAAACCAAAAACAAGACCTCCCGGCAAGTCACATAAGCAGAAATAGATATGGGGAAAATAGTAAATAGGGGATCGGGGCTAATACATTCAAAACGACCGGCCGGTTCGTTACATCCTCCCCCTCTTAAAATAATTGTTCATCCTCGAACGAGCATAGAGACATACTTGAAGTGGTGAAAAGATGAGGATAACGGCTGCGCATATAATGCTCGGTCTACGAAGTCGCCTCCTCGACCGGCTAACCCCTCCACTGAACCTTCACAGAAGCAATATTCTTTGACTTCAACTTTCGAACCTGCCTATCTAAGATCGCCTCCGGCTCCTCAACATAAGATAAATCCTTGTCCAACTGGACTGAGCTGAAATCCAATACGTGAGATAGATCATCGTGATACTTCCGGAGCATAGAAACATGGAATACTCGATGAACTCCTGCTAGACTGGGAGGCAAGGCAAGCTCATAACCAAACTCCCCAACACGTCGCAATACCTCAAATGGACCGATAAACCTCGAGCTCAGCTTGACCTTCTTTTCGAAACTCATAACACCCTTCATGGGTGAAACCCGGAGCAAGACCCGCTCTCTAACCATGAATGCAACATCACGAACCTTCCGATTCGCATAACATTTCTGTCTGGACTGGGCTATGCGTAGTCTATCATGAATCACCCTAACCTTCTCCAGAGCATCCTGAACCAAGTCTGTACCCAACAATCTAGCCTTGCCTGACTCGAACCAACATACTGGAGACCTACACCGCCTACCATACATAGCTTTATACGGTGCCATCTGGATGCTCGACTGGTAACTGTTGTTGTAAGAAAACTCCGCTAGAGGCAAGAACAGATCCCACGAACCACCAAACTCCATCACACACGTACATAGCATATCCTCTAATATCTGAGTAGTGTACTCGGACTGTCCGTCCGTTTGAGGGTGAAAGGTTGTGCTAAACTCAACTCGAGTACCTAACTAAGGATGTACAGCCTTCCAGAATCGTGATGTAAATGGCGTACTCCGGTCAGAAATGATAGATACCGGTACGCCATGAAGCCTAACGATCTCGCGGATATACACTCGAGCCAACTGCTCAGAAGAATAGGTAGTCATCACAAGAATGAAATGAGCTGACTTAATCAGCCGATCCATAATCACCCAAACTGCATCAAAATTCTGCTGAGTTCATGGAAGCCCAACAACGAAATCCATAGTGATCCTCTCCCATTTCCACTCCGGAATCTCTAACTTCTGAAGCAACCCACATGGTCGTTGATGCTCATACTTCACCTGCTGGCAATTTAGGCACCGACCTACATACTCCACTATGTCCTTCTTCATTCTCCTCCACCAGTAATGCTGCCTTAAGTCCTGATACATCTTCACGGTACCCGGATGAATAGAATACCACAAACTGTGAGCCTCCTAGAGAATCAACTCACTCAAACCATCTACATTGGGCATACATAGCCTGCCATGCATCCTCAATGCACCATCATTCCCAATAGTGACCTCCTTAGCATCACCGTGTTGGACCGTGTCTTTAAGGACAAGCATGTGGGGGTCATGGATATGGGGTCCCCAGCTGCCTCACTTCTCTTCGGGAATGCGACACCACTCACGCATTCGCGATGCACACGCAGACCACACCTTCGCGTTCGTGTCCTCTTCTTCGTGAACGCGAAGAACAAAATCTTCCCAGCTCACATTAACCCTTCGCAAACTTGAGGCTCCTCTCGTGAACGCATAAGTGGAAACCAGAAAATATACACCAGCAGATATCAGCCATCAACCAAAGTCCAAAAATGATCCGTTAACTATCCAAAACTCACCCAAGGCCCCCGGGACCTCAACCAAACATACCATCAAGTCCAAAAACACTATTGAACTAAGTCAAATCCTCAAACCACCTCAAATAACATCAAAAACACGAATCACTCTCCAATCCAAACTTAATGAACTTTGAAATTTCTAAATTCTACAACGATGCCGAATAATACCAAACCATGTCCGATTGACCTCAAATTTTGTACACAAGTCATATTCAACATTACGGACATACACCAACTTCCAAAATCGGAATTTGACCCCTATATCAAAAAGTCAACCCGGACCAAACTCACCAAAAATTTGACTTTTGCCATTTCAAGCCCAAATTAGCTACAGACTTACAAATTCACAATCCGGACATGCTCCTAAGTCCAAAATCACCCAACGAAGCTAACGGAACTGACAGAACTCCATTCCGGAGTCGTCTTCGCACAATTCTAACTACAGTCAAAATCTTAAGACTTAAGCTTCTGTTTTAGGGACTAAGTGTCTCAAATTATTCCGGAACCAAAAACAAGACCTCCTGGCAAGTCACATAAGTAGAAGCAGATACAAGAGAAACAGTAAAGAGGGGATCAGGACTAATACACTCAAAACGACTGGTCGGGTCGTTACATTTAATCAAATTACCAAAATTAATATAGGCATTTCCTTGGCTTGTTTGAACTTTTTTGGGATTCCATTTAATATTTTAGTATAAAGAGCTAGTATTTTTATTGGTACGGGTTAACTAAATAACATAAATTAATCAAAATTCAATTATCCAACAAAATGCACAACCTTGTGGTTTTTATATGGCAAGTGATAGGTTTACATCAAAGGCGGTAATGCACCATGACTTTTAAATCTTGGGTTCATCTCTGTCTGTATCGCCCTTGTGATGTCAAGGCTTCAGCCCTGTCTTGCTGTCAGATTTTTACTTTGAATATCAAAATATAAAATATGCATGTATAGTAAGTTTTAGTTTTAGTTATTCATCCTCGAGTCAGATGATAGCTAGCTTTAGAATATGAAAACTCGTTGAGGAAAATTATAAATTAATGACATGTTATTATTTATATTAGTGGTATTATTTAATTTTTAAGCTCTGCTCCAAGTTGTCATAATTATTACTCCCTCCGTTCCAATTTATGTGAATCTATTTGACTGGGCACATAATTTAATAACAAATGAAGACTTTTAAAATTTGTGGTCCTAAACAAGTCAAAAAGGGGTCCAGAATATTTGTGTGGTCATAAAAGCTTCTCATTAAGGGTAGAATTGGAAGTTTAAGCTAAATTATTTCCAAATTTAGAAATGGATCATTCTTTTTGGAACAGACCAAAAAGGAAATAGGTTCACATAAACTAGAATAGAAACAGTAAATTATTTCATTTGATTGGTTTGTCTATATAAATAGAAAATATGAATAACCTAAATCGAAAAGGTTCAAAATATGGTTAAACCAAACCCAAAATAGTTAGTACTTGGAACCTCAAAATTCTAGATCCGTCTCTGATTCTACTAGTATTTGATTGTTCTTGTTGGTATGTACTATGTATTGAGTGATAAAATCATTTTTCATTTACTAAATATATTGGTGAGCACCATTTTAACCACTTCCTTAACCTATGGCCTCCTCAATCTTTCATGATGTCATGCATGGGCTGCATTCCGATCTTGCCCCATGACTCCTTGGTTATACCCCACAGAACCCTAATAAACGTCTTTGAGCCGAGTGTCAGGGAGGATGTTCTCGTGGTCTTGGCTGCACCAAGCAACAAGTGCGTATATGCGTATGTTGCCCCACCGATAGTCTGCTCCCGCGCCCAACAACAGGCGATGCTCAAAAACGCCCGTTAGCAGGCAGCACCAGCCCGCTTCATGCACCTACAAGCAGATGCACCATAGCCAGCGCGCACGCTCATGTCATGCGCACACTTATGCTAGTAACAAGGACGCCTCCCTTACAACTGCCGACCGCTGGACCAGCTTTTCCTTTGTATAAGCCTAGGTCTCTTTCCATGTAAATATAGAGTAGTTTTACTTCTTGTGTTTGCATTATAATTTTCTAGCTTATTTATGTCTACTCCTATAACTTAAGTTTTTATTTTTATGACATATATATGGAGGGTATAGTCGTAGAAGTTTTTTGCAAGAAATCAAATCTCTGCATTAGTGTCTCCTCCCCTCCTGCCACCACATTGGTTTTCTTTCAATAATTGTTCAATGTTAATACAAGCAAGCTTTCATTCAGTTCTCTCATTACAAATTATGATCCTGACATTGGCTTTCCTGTACGACATTGACAGTCTAGTCTAGCATGCAGAGGGGTCTTTCGACAGGGGAAAAGTAATCACACAGAAGTCGGTTGCATTGCCTTACGTAGCCCTTCCCAGGTATCTCAGGAATTCACCGCACAACAATACCCAAGTCAAGCATATGATATGGATATTCAAAAAAATTATTTTATGCGTATAGGTTTTTTAAAAAAATATTCTAAAATTTAGCAGCAAAAGCACATGCACACGAAAAGTGTGATACGTCAAGAACGTCTAATTTCTTTACAATACATCAGATATATAAAGACGTGCTTTTCTAGTCTAGGATACACGGAAACTTCAGTATTTTTCTTTGAAAGTTTACTTATGACAAAGACTGGACCGAATGAATCGCACACACCGATTGCCATTAGATTCCACTTTTAAAGAACTAATAAGAATACCACAAAAGATGAAGCAAGTATCCATGCATGGTTGCTGAGTAGCGGTAACGACCTGAACGGTCATTTTGCTTTCTTGATCCCCGTCTCCCTAAATAAGAATCCCCTTATGTGTCTTTACTATTTTATGACTTTCGGGGATGGTTAGTTTGGGATTTGGAAGGTTATGGATTGAAATCGGAACACTTGGTTCCTTAAGGTTGGCTAAAAAGGCTAAGTTTGACCTTGGTCAATATTTTGAGTAAATGACCTGAGAACCCGGATTCGATAGTTTCAATAGGTTCATATGATGATTTTAGACTGGGCATATGTTCGGATCGGGTTTTGGATGACCTGGGAGCGTTTCGGCATTTAATAGTGAAAATTGCCTTATTCAAGGTTTTAGAGTCCTTTAAATTTTGTTTGGAGTAGGTTTTGGTGTTATCGATGTTTGTTTGGGATTCTGAGGCTTTGAATAGTTCTATATAGTGATTTAAGACTTGCACGCAAAATTTAGAATCATTTCGAGTGGTTTAGTCATGATTCGGTGCGTTTGGAGCTAATTGGAAACTTGAAATTCATAAATTGGTTCAATTTTGGTTATAGGGTGTGATTATTAGTTTAGTTGTTATTTATGCATTTCGAGAGTTCGAGCAGGTCCGTATTATGTTTATGGACTTGTTGGTGAGTTTGGATATGGTCCCGAGTAGCTCCGGTGTGTTTCAAACCACCCATAGCTAAGTGGGAAAAACCAAAATTTCCAGTTCTGTTTTCCTTCTTCGAGAACGCGGAAGGACCCTCACGTTCGCGATGAAGGATTTGGGAAGATGAGTTATTGTTCTTCGCATTCGCAGGTAGGGAGTTGCGTTCGCGAAGCTTTGAAATCCCAGGCCTACGTATTCGCGAAAGCCCTCTCGCGTTTGCGTAGAAGGATTTTGGGCCAAGGGTCTGAGGGTCATTATTCTTCACGTTCGCGAGGGGCTTATCGCATTCGTGATGATTGGGCTGGGCTGGCCTAGCCTTTATGATCGTGAGGACCTTGTCTCTTTCGCAAAGAGGAACTTGAGTGCATGGGCAGACTTTGCTTCGCAAAGAAGGGGCAACTATATTGGGCAGAATGTTTTAAAAATGGGACACGTCCATTTTTGAGCCCATTTACTGCATATTTGGGCGATATTGGAGCTTCTTGAGAGGGGTATTTACGTAGAAACTTAGAGGTTATTGAATTCAACCTATTGTGAGATAAATACATAGATTATGGGTAGCGTTTAACATGTAAATTGTGAAATATCATGGGTCTAGTTGAAAAACCTAGGTTTTGATAAAACTAAGATTTTAACCATGAAAATGGTTATGGAATGGTATGAAAATTATATACTTGAGTTCTTAAGGTTATGGGTAATGATTTACATCCAACATTTCCGGAATCTGGGCACGTGGGCCCGGGGTGAAGTTTAAAAATCTTCTAAATTTGGGTGGGGTAATTACTCTAATAGTTAAATTATGATTTTTTGAGCATGTATTAATTAAATTATATAATGTTTGACTAGTTTCAGATTTTTCGGCATCGAGATGAGGCTTTAGAGCGAAATTGTAACCGGGAAGTGAGCTTTGAGACGAGGTAAGTCTCTTGTCTAACCTTGTTAGAGGGAATTTTCCCCATAGGTGATTCAAATTAATGTTGCTTCTAATTGTGGGGGGCTACGTACGTACGAAGTGACGAGAGTCCGTACGTAGCTACTAGTTATGCTTGTGTCCGGGTAGTTTTAGGACCCAGATCATGAACTACTTGAAATGTGTGCACCTTACTTGTTAATTTAAAGTGACTAAATTATATTAGAGCTTGTTAAATAAAAGGGTGAAAGACCGTTAATGGAAATTTTATTGCAATGTGTATTACCTTAATAATGATTAAGTCAAATTCTTATAAAGTATCTTCTCTTCTTGTGGAGTGGGCCGAACGCCTCGGCAGTAGATAGATGCATCTATGGTTCGTGTCGCTCGACCCTCGGCAGTGTACACATTATCCTGGATCGGGTCATACGACCTAGGCATAAATCGTGCTTAATAATAATACTTGGTGGCTTGTAAGGTTATAGCTTGTAAGGAAAGTGACTTATTTGGAATTATAAAAATTGTGAAAGAGTTATTTGCTCCTGCTTGTTAATGAATTTCTATATTATTTACATAACCCATATTTATTTAAAATTTCTATTTTAATAATATTAGCCCTTAGTAAGTGTCGAAGTCGACCCCTCGTTACTACTTCTTCGAGGTTAGACTGGATATTTACTGGGTACATGTTGTTTATGTACTCATGCTACACTTCTGCACCGATAGTGCAGGATCTGAGGCAGGTGCATCAGGTGGTCCTACCGGCGCATCCAAGATATCCCGAGGTTTAGTGGTGAGTTGCTTCCTGAGCCGTTCTGCAGCCCCTAGAGTCTCTCTTTTGTATTTATATTCTGTCTACTTTATATTCAGACAGTGGTTAGATTTTTGTATAATCTACTAGATGCTCATATACTTGTGACACCATGTCTTGGCACACACCAGTAGATTTGTGGTTTTAGAGTATTACTATGGTTATGATTGCACTAAGCTGCTTTCGTTTTATTTATTTAAACCTGTTATTTCTTAAATCTTTTAATTAAGGAAAAATTCAACTACTCGGAAACTTATTAAAAGAGGAATAATCTGTCTAATTCACTAGTTGGCTTGCCTAGCGGTAATGTTGTGTGCCATCACGGCCTATACGGGAAATTAGGTCGCGACAACATGGTATCAGAGCACTAGGTTCATGTAGGTCTCACTAGTTATGAGCAGGCCTAATAGAGTCTTACGGATTGGTGTGGAGACGTCCGTACTTATCTTCGAGAGGCTAGAGGGTGATAGGAAACTACCCTTCTTCATTTTCTATCGTGTAGTTGATGTGGTACTATGTATCTTTCTCTTATTCTCTCATAGATAGAAAGAACGCGCTCTACGGATGTTCCAAACCAGGGAAGAGTTGCTCCCCTTGTTGCTAGGGGCCGAGGCAGAGGCCGAGGGAGGGCTCCAGCCCGTGGTAGAGGACGAGGATGTCCCAGAGTTGCTCCCGCTATGCCACCAGCAGATTCAATAGAGGATCCCATTATTGAGGAGCAGGGCCAGGTGCCCGTAGTAGATCCAACCCTGTTAGATTTCATTTTTGCACCGGGATTTCAGGAGTTCATGGGCCATATGCTATGATTTATGGATACTATGACTCAGGCTAGTTTATTTCCAGCGGACCCAACAATATCTCAGGTNTAAAATTTCTATTTTAATAATATTAGCCCTTAGTAAGTGTCGAAGTCGACCCCTCGTTACTACTTCTTCGAGGTTAGACTGGATATTTACTGGGTACATGTTGTTTATGTACTCATGCTACACTTCTGCACCGATAGTGCAGGATCTGAGGCAGGTGCATCAGGTGGTCCTACCGGCGCATCCAAGATATCCCGAGGTTTAGTGGTGAGTTGCTTCCTGAGCCGTTCTGCAGCCCCTAGAGTCTCTCTTTTGTATTTATATTCTGTCTACTTTATATTCAGACAGTGGTTAGATTTTTGTATAATCTACTAGATGCTCATATACTTGTGACACCATGTCTTGGCACACACCAGTAGATTTGTGGTTTTAGAGTATTACTATGGTTATGATTGCACTGAGCTGCTTTCGTTTTATTTATTTAAACCTGTTATTTCTTAAATCTTTTAATTAAGGAAAAATTCAACTACTCGGAAACTTATTAAAAGAGGAATAATCTGTCTAATTCACTAGTTGGCTTGCCTAGCGGTAATGTTGTGTGCCATCACGGCCTATACGGGAAATTAGGTCGCGACAACATGGTATCAGAGCACTAGGTTCATGTAGGTCTCACTAGTTATGAGCAGGCCTAATAGAGTCTTACGGATTGGTGTGGAGACGTCCGTACTTATCTTCGAGAGGCTAGAGGGTGATAGGAAACTACCCTTCTTCATTTTCTATCGTGTAGTTGATGTGGTACTATGTATCTTTCTCTTATTCTCTCATAGATAGAAAGAACGCGCTCTACGGATGTTCCAAACCAGGGAAGAGTTGCTCCCCTTGTTGCTAGGGGCCGAGGCAGAGGCCGAGGGAGGGCTCCAGCCTGTGGTAGAGGACGAGGACGTCCCAGAGTTGCTCCCGCTATGCCGCCAGCAAGTTCAATAGAGGATCCCATAATTGAGGAGCAGGGCAAGGTGCTTGTAGCAGACCCAGCCCCGGTAGATTGCATGTTTGCACCGGGATTCTAGGAGTTCATGGCCCGTATGCTACGGTTCATGGATACTATGACTCAAGCTGGTTTATTTCTAGCGGACCCAGCCATATCTCCGGCAGGCAGGGGGGCACAAACCCATACTGCTCAGGCTCCAGGACATTTAGTTACCGTATATCAGACCCCGAGTGCACTACCTATGGGCGGAGGTCAGATAGTTGATGCAGTTATACTTGAGCCCGTACTTGCTGCGGTTGGCGATCCGCAGAATCTATTAGACAGATGGACCTGACTTCATCCTCCTACTATCTGAGGTGAGACATGAGGACCCCTGAGATTTTATTGATCGGTGTAGGGATAAACTGCACAACATGAGGATATTAGAGTCCCACGGGGTGGACTTCACCACCTTTCAGTTGGAGGGCAGGGCCCGTAGATGGTGGCAGTCATATCATCTCGGCAAACCAGCAGGTTCTCCTTCCATGACTTGGGATCAGTTCATACGCCTCTTCTTGGACAAATATATTCTACCCTCCCAGAGGGAAGAGTTGCAGTTTCAGTTCGAGCAACTTCAGTAGTGCCAGATGTCCATGACTGACTACAAGACGAGATTCTCTGAGTTGTCTTGCCATACACTTATGATTCTTCCTACCAATGCAAAGAGAGTGCGGAGGTTTGTCCCCGATTTGCACTCAGATATCCAGGCCACCATGGATTGAGAGGTGGAGATGGGGACTTCTTACGGGTTAGTTGTGGAGGTAGCTTAGAGGATCGAGGGTGTTCGTTAGCTGAGCCAAGAGCAGGCGGCAAGGTACAAGCGGTTCCGATATTATATGGAATTCAATAATGCCCCTACTGCGGGTAGGGGTCAGTCTGTGAGGGGTCAGTCTAGCAGGCTCGCATATCCGGCATCGCCACCTCCTCAGGGTGCTCTAGTGTAGCCTTATTTCAGTGCTATGCCAGAGATTTCCTGCAGCCCACCAGTTATCTAGGGTTCCTCCAGTGAGTATTCAGGCCATCAAGGTTAGAACTCAGGTCAACAGTCCACCGTACCGAGAGGTTATCTCGAGTGCGGGGATTTTAGTCATGTGCAGAGATTATGCCCCAGGCTTCAGGGCAAAACATTGCAGCAGGTTAAGCAGTCTATAATTTTAGCACCAGCCGCCCCACTAGCCGTTCGGCTGCCCAGCGGCGGGGGTCAATTGGGTAGGGGTCGTCCTAGAGGTGGAGGCCAGTCAGGTGGCACTCTAGTTAGGTTCTATGCTTTTCGAGCTAGACCATATGCAATGGCCTCAGATGCCGTGATCACATGTATTATTTCCGTCTGTGGTAGAGATGCCTCAATACTATTTGATCCAGGGTCTACGTATTCATATGTTTCATCTCTGTTTGCTCATTGCCTGAGTGATTCTCATGAGTCCCTGGGTACTCCTGTTTATGTATCCACTCATGTGGCCAACTCTGTTGTTGTGAATATGATCAATCGATCTTGCTTTTTTACTTTCTGTGGTTATGAGACTAGAGTGGATCTTCTGTTGCTTGATATGACCGACTTTGAGGTCATCTTGGACATGGACTGGCTATCTCCATATCATGCCATCCTTGATTTCCATACCAAGACTGTTACCTTGGCGATGCCATAGTTGCCTAGATTAGAGTGGAATGGTTTGTCTGTTAGTGCATCTAGTCAAGTTATTTCCTTTCTGAAGGCTCGACACATGGTTGAGAAGGGTTTTTTGGCTTATCTAGCCTATGTTTGGGACACTACTGCAAATGCTCCGGCGATTGATTTAGTGCCCGTAGTCCGGGAGTTCACCGATGTGTTTCCTTCTGATCTTCTAGGCATGCCACCAGATCGTGATATTAATTTCTATATTGATTTGGCTCTAGGTACCCAGCCTATATCTATCCTACCGTATTGCATGGCTCCGAACGAGTTGAAAGAACAGCTTGAGGATTTGCTAGCAAAGGGGTTCTTTAGACCGAGTGTGTCGCCGTGGGACGCACCGGTGTTATTTGTGAAGAAAAATGACGGGACTCTGTGAATATGTATTTATTACCGCTAGCTGAACAAAGTTACCATTAAGAACAAGTACCCGTTGCCGCGTATTGATGATTTGTTTGACCAGTTGCAGGGTGCCAGAATGTTCTCTAAGATCGACTTGAGATCGGGGTACCATCAGTTGAAGATTCAGGATTCGAATGTTCCGACGACTGCCTTCCGGACTAGATATGGAAATTACGAGTTTCTAGTAATGTCCTTCGGTTTGACTAATGCCCCAGCTGCATTTATGGATTGATGAACAGGGTGTTCAGGCCATATATTGATTCGTTCATCATTGTCTTCATTGATGACATTTTGATCTACTCACGTAGCCTAGAGGAGCACGAGCAGCATTTGAGAGTGGTGCTTTAGACCTTTTGGGAACAGAAGCTATATGCTAAGTTCTCTAAGTGTGAGTTTTGGGTAGATTTTGTAGCATTATTGGAACATATTGTATCGGGCGAGGGTATTAAGGTTGATCCCAAGAAGATCAAGGCAGTTTAGAGTCGGCATCGTCCTACCACAACGACTAATAATAGGAGCTTCCTGGGGTTAGCATGTTACTATTGTCGGTTTGTGGAGCGCTTTTCATATATTACAGCACCTTTGACTAGATTGACCCAGAAAGGTGTTCCGTTCTGATGGTCCGATGATGGTGAGGTGAGCGTTCAGAACCTCAAGACCGCATTGACTTCAGCACTAGTGCTAGTATTGCCTTCCGGTTCGGGGATGTATATTGTGTATTGCGACGCTTCACATGTTAGTTTGGGTTGTGTATTGATGCAAGAGGGGAAATTTATTACCTATGCTTCACGTCAGCTGAAGCCCACGAGAAGAATTATCCTGTACACGACCTCGAGTTGGCAGAGATTGTTCATGCTCTTAAGATCTGGAAGCATTATATTTATGGAGTGTCCTTTGAGATTTAAATCGATCATCGCAACTTGCAGCATTTGTTCAAGCAAATAGATCTCAATTTGAGACAGCGCAAGTGGCTTGAGTTACTAAAAGATTATGATATTACCATCCTTTATCATCCGGGCAAGGCAAATGTAGTGGCATATGCCTTCAGCAGAAAGGTGGAGAGTATGGGTAGTTTGGCATTTATTTCAGTAGAGGAGAGGCCACTAGCTTTGGACATCTAGTCCTTGGCCAACAGACTGGTGAGTTTAGATATTTCAGAGCCCAACCGAGTTCTCGCATGCATCATTGCCCAGTCTTCACTATTTGAGCAGATCAAGGCTCGACAGTTTGATGATCTGCACTTGTTGGTTCTTAGAGAGACGGTACTGCAGGGTGGTGCCAAGGAGGTTACTATCGGTGAGGATGGTGTTTTGTGACTCCACGGTCACCTATGTGTCCCTAATGTTGACGGCTTGAGGGAGAAGATACTACTGGGGGCACACAATTCTTGATATTATATTCATCCAGGTGCTACAAAGATGTATCGTGACCTGAGGCAACATTATTGGTGGCGGCGGTTGAAGAAGGACATAGTTGAGTACGTTGCGAGGTGTCTAAATTATCAGCAGGTTAAGTATAACCATCAAAGACCAGGTGGTCTACTTGAGTAGATGACTATACCTGAGTGTAAATGGGAGCGCATTACTATGGACTTCGTAGTTGGGTTGCCGCGGACCTTGTGGAAGTTTGATGCATTTTAGGTCATTGTCGATAGGTTGACCAAGTCGGCACATTTCATTCCGATTGTGACCACATATACCTCAGAGAGGTTAGCCCAACTTTATATTCAACAGATTGCTTGGTTGCATGGTGTACTTCTTTCCATTATATCAGATAGAGGCCCCCAGTTGTTTCGCATTTTTGGAGAGCAGTACAGAGTGAGTTGGGGACCTGTGTAGAACTCAGCACAAACTTTCATCCGCAAACCGATGCGTAATCGGAGAGGACAGTCCATATTTTGTAAGATATGCTCAGGGATTGTGTGATTGACTTTGGAGGGCAGTGTTATCTATTATTACCTTTTGGACGAGTTTGCTTACAACAAGAGTTATCAGTCCAGCATCGAGATTGCTCTATTTTAGGCTATATATGATCGACGATGTCGTTCACCCATCAGATGGTTTGAGCCCGGCGAAGCTATATTATGTGGCACTGATTTGGTGAAGGATGCCTTGGAAAAGGTAAAGTTGATTCAAGAACAACTTCACACAGCATATTCCATACCGAAGAGTTACGCGGATCAGAAGGCATCTGACTTATCATTTATGGTGATGAGAAAGTTCTCTTGAAGGTCTCGCCGATGAAGGGAATCATGAGGTTCGGGAAGAAGGGCAAGTTAAGCCCAAGGTTTATAGATCTCTTTGAGGTATTGAAGTGAGTTGGGGAGGTTGCTTATGAACTTGCCTTGCCTCCCAATATATCGGGAGTTCATCTGGTTTTTCACGTGTCTAAGCCCCGAAGGTATCATGCCGAAAGGTCGTATATGTTAGACTTCAGTACGGTTCAGCTAGATCAGAGCTTGGGTTATGAGGAGGAGCCAGTTGCCATTGTTGATAGGCAGGTTCACTAGTTGAGCTCCAAGAAGATTTCTGCGGCAAACTTTCAGTGGAGGGGCCGACCAGATCGAAATATCGACTTGGGAGGTCAAGGAGGACATGCGGAGCAGATATTTACACTTATTCAACACTCCAGGTATTATTCTAGACCTGTTCGAGGACGAAAGTTGGTTTAAGAGGTGGAGAATATAACGACCCGACCGGCCGTTTTGCTTTTAGATCCTCGTCTCCCTAAATAAGACTCCCCATATGTGATTTTACTGTTTTATGACTTGCAGGGATGGTTAGTTTTGGATTTGGAAGGTTTCGGGTTGAAATCGGAATATCTACTTCCTTAAGGTTGGCTAAGTTTGACCTTGGTTAACATTTTGATTAAACAGGCTCGAAACCGGGATTCAACGGTTCCAATTGATTCATATGATGATTTTGGACTTGGACGTATGTTCAAATGGGGTTTTGGATGACCGGGGAGCATTTCGGTGCTTAACAGTGAAAATTGCCTTATAGTAGGTTTTAAAGTTCTTTAAATCTGGTTTGGAGTAGGTCTTGGTGTTATCAGGGTCCGTTTGGGATTCCGAGCCTCAAAATAGTTTAGTAGAGTAATTTAAGACTTGCATGCAAAATTTGGTATCATTCTGCATGGTTTAGGCATGATTCAACGCGTTTGGACCTAATTGGAAACTTGAAATTCATAAATTGGTTCTATTTGGTTATGAGATGTGATTCTTAGTTTTATTGTTATTTTACATGTTTTGAGAGTTTGAGCAGGTCCGTATTATGTTTAGGGTCTTGTTGGTGCATTTGGACAGGGTCCCGAGTGGCACGGGTATATTTCGGACCACCCAGAGCTGAGTTGGAAAACCCATAATTTCTAGTTTTGGTTTCCTTCTTCGCTAACGCAGAAGGACCCTCGTGTTCGCGATGAAGGATTTGAGAAGCTGGGCGATTGTCCTTGGAGTCGCGAGTAGGGTGTTTCGTTTGCGAAGCTTTGATATCTCAGGCCTACGAGTTCTCGAAGGCCCTCTCGCATTCACATAGAAGGTGTTTGGGCAAAGGGTCTGAGGGTCGTTACTCTTCGCGTTCGCGAGGGGCTTATCACGTTCGCGATGCTTGGGATGGCCTAGCCTTTGCGATCGCGAGGACCCTATCGCGTTCGCGAAGAGGAACTTGGGTGTCTGGTCATACTTTGCCTTCACGAACACGAGGCCCTTACCGCGTTCGCGAAGAAAGGGGTAACTATGTTGGGTAGATGGTTTTCAAATGGGACTCGGCCATTTTTTAGCCCATTTAGTGCGTTTTGGGTGATTTTGGAGCTTCTTGAAATGAGTATTCACCTAGCAACTTGGAGGTCAGTAAATTCAACCTATTGTGAGATAAATACATAGATTATGGGTAGATTGTAACATGTAAATTGTGAAAAATCATGGGTTTAGATAAAAAACCTAAGTTTTGATAAAACTGAGACTGTAACAACGAAAATGGTTATGAAATGAGATGAAAATTGTATACTTGAGTTCTAAAGGTTATGGGTAATGATTTCCTTCAAATATTTCCAGAATCCAGGCAAGTGGGCCCGGGGTGAATTTTAGAAATCTTCCAAATTTGTGTTGGGTAATTATTCTAATAGTTAACTTATGAAATTTTGAGCATGTATTAATTAAATTATATAATGTTAGACTAGTTTCAGATTTTTCGGCACCGAATTGAGGCTTTAGGGCGAAATTGTAACCGGGAATTGAGCTTTGAGATGAGGTAAGTCTCTTGTCTAACCTTGTTTTTGGGAATTTTCCCCATAGGTGATTCAAATTAATGTTTCTTCTAATTGTGGGGGGGCTATGTACGTACGAAGTGACGAGCGTCCGTACGTAGCTACTAGTTATGCTTGTGCGCGGGTAGTTTTAGGACCCAGATCATGAACTACTTGAAATGTGTGCACCTTACTTGTTAATTTAAAGTGCCTAAATTATATTTTAGCTTGTTAAATATAAGGGTGAAAGACAGTTAATGGAAATTGTATTGCAATGTGTCTTAGCCTTAATAATGATTAAGTCAAATGCTTATAAAGTATCTTCTCTTCTTGTGGAGCGGACCAAATGCCTCGGCAGTAGATATATGCATCTATGGTTCGTGCCTCTCGACCCTCGGCAGTGTACATATTATTCTGGATCGGGCCGTACGACCTCGACATAAATCGTGCTTAATAATAATACTTGGTGCCTTGATATTTTGTGGTGGCTTGTAAGGTTATATCTTGTAAGGAAAGTGACTTGTTTGGAATTATAAAATTGTAAAAGAATTATTTGCTCCTACTTGTTAATGAAATTCTGTATTATTTACAAAACCCATGTTTATTTAAAATTTCTGTCTTAATATTATTAGCCCTTAGTAAGTGCCGAAGTCGACCCCTCGTGACTACGTTTTCGAGGTTAGACTTGATATTTACTGGGTGCATCAGGCGGTCCTACCGGTGCGCGTCCTAGATATCCCGAGGTTTAATGGTGAGTTGCTTCCTGAGCCGTTCTGCAGCCCCTAGAGTCTCTCTTTTGTATTTATATTATGTCTACTTTATATTCAGATAATGGTTAGATTTTTGTATAATCTACTAGATGCTCATACACTTGTGACACCATGTCTTGGCACACACCAATAGATTTGTGGTTTTGGAGTATTACTATTGTTATGATTGCACTCAGCTACTTTCGTTTTATTTATTTAACCTTGTTATTTCTTAAATTTTTTAATTGACGAAAAATTCAATTACTTGGAAACTTATTAAAAGATAAATAATTTGTCTAATTCACTAGTTGGCTTGCCTAGCGGTAACGTTGGGCGTCATCACGACCTACATGGGAAATTGGGTCATGACAGTAGCAAAATTGTTTTACTCAGAATCCTACTTTTTTCGAACAAGTTTAAGGTGTAGGCAAATTTGGGGGAGATGAAAAATTAAATAATTGGGGTTTATCGGGGAAAATGCTGAGAGCTTCATGGATAAGTGAGAGAATCTATATGCAAATACATGTAATGCATTAATTTTCATAAACACCGATTATGGATAAACTTTTACCCTCGTAATAATTATTGTATACGGTCGAAATAGATTTCGGCCTTCGTACGATTGATCGGGGTCGAAACATAATGGATCGAAGAAATAATTTGTCATATCGAGATGGGTTCCGAAGATAGTACGAACAAGATCAAATTTCAGGTATAGGTCAAACACCGAGTTCGAAGTCATTATTGAGCTCGGGTCCGAATCGAACTATGATGAGATGATTTCGAGCATAAGGGAAAGAGGCCAACTGATACCGAGCACGAATCATCACCTGATCTCGAGTCCACATCGAGCTCTAGAAGCAATACCGACCAACGCCTAGGCCGATCGTCCTGGAGCTCACAGTCAAGAGCCGTTGCAAACACACTAAGGGGGAGAATCTCAGCGGAAATTAGAGAAAAGCTAATTTATCATGGGTTCTCCACTATGCATTTTTAATTATATCTAAAGTAGGATCCTCTACTATAAAGAGAACGGCTACATATCTGTAGAGGGCAGTGTTTTCTTTGTTTACATTGTAACAAAAACACCATATAGTCCTATATTGAAAAGTTATTCCTTTAAGCTTCATACATTGATTCATCTTGATTAGTCCTAAAAATCATCTTCCTTCCAACCTTGTTTATTTGGTATCCGTATATAAGATTTCTATTTATCCTTATGATTTGTATTAAGCTATACCACATATACTTAGAACTACGTACAAATTCAACTCTATCCAATTTTCGGATAAACAGTTTGGTGCCTACCGTGGGGCTAAGGATAACAGTGGTTATTTGATACAAACCTGCAACACACATCATTTTACGCTTGTCTTTCGAGAGTATCTTTGGCTTAGAATTAGCAAGGACAAAACCCTTAATGGCTTTACCTATCGACAACGAAGCCGGGTTTTAAGATGCAACCAACAACTTGACAACCAGGGCCGGAAGGCCGCTTGTCGATGTCGTTGAAGCTCGAGTCAAAGTACCACTAGACGTTAAATCGCATATCGCCCTTGAGGCAAACCAATGTTCTGAACCTGAACGCAACATTCATGATGGTGCTCGATTTCCTGCTTGAGACACCCATAACATTGAGGAAAACGATGTCAGCTTCCGTATGATTTTTGAAATGTTGCAAGCCCAACAGGTAGTGATAGCTCAATTGCATAGCCAAACCCAACTACCGAGCAGGCCGAAGCCCAGTTTACCTTGAGTAGTTGCCCACAGAATGGAGCCATCCATAGTAAGGTCAAATGAGCAAGAATCGAGGACTACTCCCGAAATTGCTAAAATACTCGAGGAGCTCACAAAGTGAGTCATAGACGATTGGGCTGTTCAGGCTTTCACTCAAGGTTTGAACGAACGAAGTTCGACGGCATCACGGCGGTTGAAGCACAACCTGATCGAGTACCCAACGATCACTTAGGTCGACATACACAATCAGTACCAATCAAAAATTAGAGTCATAGATGATCAGTTGGGTGCTGAACCCGCTGCTCGAAGGGATACCAATCCAGAACAAGGTCCGATCAGGCACCAATACCAACCATATAGTGGAAACCACCGAATCAATGAATTGAGACATAAGCCCGGACAAAGCAACAGAAGAAGTGATTGAGGTCAAGGGTCTCGGGGGCTGATGGACAGAAGTGGGTTCGACCGGCCTACCGGATCTAAGGGAGCACCACAGTTATCAGAGTATAACTTCAGCACTGATGCATCCGCCATCATGTCGGCTATCGGACGCATCAAAGACACTAAATGGCCTCGACCCATGTAGATTGATCCTGCCCAGAGGAATCCCAATCAAATGTGTGAATATCATGGCACCCATCGCCACAGAACGGAAGATTGCAGGAAACTAAGAGAGGAGGTAGCCCGGTTATTCTATAAAGGGTACCTTCGAGAATGTTTAAGCGACAGGGCGAAGAACCATTTTAAAAACACAGATTTCGGCAAACAAAATGAACTAGAAGAACAACAGCACGTCATCCACATGATCATCTTTTGAGTTGATACCCCTCAAGGGCCGGTGCTTAAATGCACTTAGACATCGATTGTGAGGGCAAAGCGATCTCGAACTTAGGATTACGCACCCATAGGAACTTTGTCCTTCAATGATAAAGATGAAGAAGGAGTCATAAAACCTTATAACGATGCACTGGTAATATTCGTACTTATGAATAAAACTAAAGTTAAGCGTGTGTTAATTGATCCAGGTAGCTCGGCCAACATCATTAGATTGAAGGTTGTAGAATAGCTCGATCTACAGGAACAGGTCGTACCCGCAACCCTGGTTCTAATTGGATTCAATATGGCATGTGAAACCACCAAAGGTGAGATAATTCTGCCGATAAACGTGGTCGGCACCATCCAGGAAACTAAGTTCCACGTAATCAAAGGCGACATGAGGTACAACGCCCTTTTTGGAAGGCCATGAATCCACAACATGAGAGTTGTACCTTCGACCCTACACCAGGTTCTTAAATTCCTAACATCGGGGGGAGTGAAAATAGTGTACGGAGAACAACCAGCCACAAGAGAAATGTTTGCCGTTGAGGAAGCAAATCTGATTTCTTCGTCGTCGCCAAAAAGGGGATCAGACTTAAAAGGGGAACGAGATGCCAAATAGCAATCACAGACATCAGCTTTAACCCAACCAGAAAACCAGAGTATAGATGAAGATGATGATCAAAGGATCCCTCGATCCTTCATGGTTCCCGATAATTCTGACGCTACCCAATCAACGATTGAAGAATTAGACAAAGTCATACTAATCGAGCACTGGCCCATAGAAAGGTATACCAGGGAACGGGGTTAACCCCCGAACATAGGAAAAAACTTATGCAATTTCTTATCGATAACGTAGATTGTTTTTCTTGGTCCCATTTAAATATAATAGGGATCCCACCGGATATAACAACGCATCGGCTAAGCTTGGACCCTAGGTTCATGCCGGTGAAGCAAATGAGAAGACCCCAATACTAGGTAAAACACGCATTCATAACGGATGAGGTAACTAAACTTCTCAAAATAAGGTCCATTCGAGAGGTAAAATATCCTGAATGGTTAGCCAATGTAGTTGTAGTGCCTAAAAAAGGGAACAAACTTAGAATGTGTGTAGATTAAAAGAATTTAAACAAGGCATGTCCCAAAGATTCTTTTCCACTGCCTAACATCGATCGCATGATCGAGACCACGGCCGGCCACGAGATCCTTACTTTTCTCAATGCCTATTCCGTGTATAATCAAATCCAAATGAACCCGGAAGACTAGGAAAAGAATTCATTTGTCACCAAGTAGGGAACATATTGTTATAATGTGATGCCCTTCGGGCTAAACAATGCAGGAGCTACTTACCAATGCCTAGTAAACAAAATGTTCGAGGAATAAATAGGTAAATCAATGGAAGTTTATATTGATGATATGCTAGTTAAGTCCCTGCGCGCATAGGACCATTTGACCCATTTGCAGGAAACATTCGAGATTTTAAGGAAATACAACATGAAGCTCAACCCCGAGAAATGTGCTTTCCAGGTCGGTTCGGGAAAGGTTCTCGACTTCATGGTGTCAAATCGGGGGATCGGGATTAACCCCGATAAAAGCAAGGCCATCGAATACATCACCATCATTGACAACGTAAAGCCATGCAGAGGCTAACGGGACGGGTTGTAGCCTTGGGCCGATTCATTTCTCGGTCATCAGATCGAAGTCACAAATATTTCTCTCTACTCAAAATGAAGAATGATTTAGCTTGGACCCCGGAATGGAAACATGCATTATAAGATTTAAAATGATATCTATCGAGCCCACCATTGCTTCATACTCCAAAAATAGATGAAAAACTTCGCTTGTACTTGGCAGTATCGGCGGTGTCCTAGTTCGAGAAGACCAAGGTACGCAATTTCCCGCCTATTATGTAAGTCGAACCTTAGGAGAAGCAGAAACTAGATATCCACACTTAGAAACATTGGCACTTACACTGATAAGCGCCTCTAGAAAGTTAAGACCGTACTTTCAATGTCACCCCATATGCGTATTGACCACTTACCCACTCCGCAATATTTTGCACAAGCCCGAACTATCTTGCCGATTGGCCAAATGGGTTGTCGAACTCAGCGGGTACGATATCGAATATCAACCCCGTACATCCATTAAGTCTCAAAATTTAGCGGACTTCGTGGCCGATTTCACGCCGACCCTCCTACCTAAAGTTGAAAAAGAACTCTTATTGAAATCGGGTATGTTATCGGGGGTATGGACCCTTTTTATGGACGGGTCTTCAAATGTGAAGGGGTTCGGACTAGGCATAGTTTTAAAGCCACCCACGGGTAACACTATTATGCAATCTATCAAAACTACCAGGTTGACTAACAACGAGGCCGAGTATGACGCCATGATTGTAGGTCTCGAGCTAGCTAAAAGCTTGGGAGCAGAAGTCATGGAAGCCAAGTGTGACTCTTTGCTGGTGGTAAATCAAGTAAAAAAAACCTTCGAAGTTCGAGAAGATAGAATGCAAAGGTAATTGGACAAACTGCAGGTCACTTTGCACCATTTCAAAGAAAGGACTTTACAGCATGTTCCACGAGAGCAAAACAGCGAGGCCGATGCTCTTGCAAATTTGGGATCATCGGTCGAGGAAAGAGAGATAAGCTCAGGCACTATCGTTCAGCTCTCGAGATCCGTGATCGAAGAAGGTCATGCCGAGATAAATTCTACAAGCTTAACCAGTGATTGGAGGAATAAGTATATTGAATACTTAAAAAATGGAAAGCTCCTATCGGACCCTAAATATTCGAAGGCTCTACGAACCAAAGCATCCTGATTCACATTAACTACAGATGGAATGTTATACAAAAGGACATTTGATGGACCATTAGCAGTATGCTTAGGTCGAGGAGACATTGACTACGTCTTACGTGAGCTACACGAGGGCACTGGTGGAAATCACTCTGGTGCCGATTCATTAGTCCGAAAAGTAATCAGGGCAGGTTATTATTGGATCGATATGGACAAAGATGCAAAGGAGTTTGTTCGAAAATGTGAAAAATGTCAAAGGTTTGCACCAATGATCCATCAGCCCGGAGAGAAACTTCACTCGGTCCTATCCCCATGGCCATTCATGAAATAGGGAACGGATATCGTCGGACCTCTGCCATCGGCCCCAGGTAGTGCCAAGTTCATTTTATTTATGACTGACTATTTCTCTAAATGAGTTGAAGCACAGGCATTCATGAATGTAAGAGAGAAAGAGGTTATAGACTTTATCTGGGATCATATCATATGTCGATTTGGGATACCCGCTGAAATAGTGTGTGATAATGAGAAACAGTTTGTCGGTAGCAAAGCGACGAAATTCCTCGAAGACAACAAAATAAAAAAGATATTATCAACACCGTATCACCCCAGTGGGAACGAACAGGCCGAATCAACGAATAGAACTATCATTCAAAACCTAAAAAATAGGTTGAACGACGCTAAGGGAAAATGGAGAGAAATCCTACACAAAGTTCTTTGGGCATATCGAAAAACATCATAATCTAGTACGGGGGCAACCCCATTCTCCTTAGTATATGGCTCCGCAGCCTTGATTCCAGTCGAAGTCGGGGTACCCAGTGCCAGGTTTCGATATACAATAGAAAAGTCAAATAATGAGGCTATGAACACTAGCCTCGAATTATCAGATGAAAAATGAGAAGCTGCTCTCGCCCAATTGGCCACCTAAAAGCAGCAACCATTGATCGTGCTAAACTTAGAAACAATTTGATAGTATCTGAGGCCTCTTTACAATCGACCTTGAATACTTGGGGGGCATTAGCCCTCAAATATATCATGTTCTGATGCAAGAAAGTTGCTTCGTAATAATAGGGTTCCAATAGGAAAAGTTGTAAGAGCCAAATGGTCAAAACGAACCATGTTCATGTAGTTGGCCCGAGCCCTGACGTAAAATATGAACACATGTATAATGACTTCCAAAGAAAGTTTTCTTCTTTACCGATATCTTATATCCAAGAAAAATTCCTCTATTTCGAGATTTATTATGAAAATAGGATTGAGATAAATCTCCGAGTTCGAGCAAGCACTCACTCGACTATTACGCCTATGGACTACTTTACATCGAGTTCGAATCATTCACTCGACTACTAAGCCTACTGGCTACTTTTAATTTGAGTTCAAGCAATCACTCACTCGACTATTATGCCTACGGGCTGCATTACATCGAGTTCGAATCATTCACTTGACTACTAAGCCCACAGGCTACTTTTATTTCAGGTTCGAGCAAGCACTCACTCGACCATTACGCCTACGGGCTGTATTACATCGAGTTCGAATCATTCACTCGACTACTAATACTACGGGTTACTTTTATTTCGAGTTTGAGCAAGCACTCACTAGACCATTATGCCTACGGTCTACATTACTTCGACTTCGAAACATTCACTCGACTAATAAGCCTACCGGCTACTCTTACTCCGAGTCGAGCAAGCACTCACTCGACCCTTATGCCTACGGGCTATATTACTTTGAGTTCGAATCATTCACTTGACTACTAAGCCTACGGGCTACGTTTATTTCCCGTTCGAGCAAGGGCTCACTCGACGATTACGCATACGGGCTACACTACATGGAGTTTGAATTATTCACTCGACTACTAATCCTACAGGCTACTTTATTTCGAGTTCGAGCAAGCACTCACTCGACCATTACGCATACGGGCTATATTACATTGAGTTCAAATTATTCACTCAACTACTAAGCCTACGGGCTACTTTTATTTCAAGTTCGAGCAAGCACTCACTCGACCATTACGCCTACGGGCTATATTACTTCGAGTTCGCAACATTCACTCGAGTAATAATCCTACGGGCAACTCTTATTCCGAGTTCGAGCCAGCACTCACTCGACCCTTATGCCTACGGGCTATATTACTTCGAGTTCGAATCATTCACTCGATTACTAAGCATGCAGGCTACTTTTATTTCGAGTTCGTGCAACCACTCACTCAACCATTATTCCTACGATCTACATTACTTCGAGTTCGAATCATTCACTTGAATATTAAGCCTACGGGCTACTCTTGTTTCGGGTTCAAGAAAGCACTCACTCGACTATTACGCCTAAGGGTTATATTTCATCATGTTCGAATCATTCACTTGACTAATAAGCCTATGGGCTGTATTACTTCAAGTTCAAACAATCACTAAACTCGACTGCTAAGCCTATGGGCTACCTTATTTAATGTTTGAGTGACTACTAAGCCTACGGGCTACTTTTATTTCGAGTTCGAGCAAGCACTCACTCGACCATTACGCCCATGGGCTACATTACTTCGAGTTCGAAACATTCACTTGAATAATAAGCCTACGGGCTACTCTTATTCCGAGTTCGAGCAAGCACTCACTCGACCATTACGCCCATGGGCTACATTACTTCGAGTTCGAAACATTCACTTGAATAATAAGCCTACGGGCTACTCTTATTCCGAGTTCGAGCAAGCACTCACTCGACCATTACGCCCATGGGCTACATTACTTCGAGTTCGAAACATTCACTTGAATAATAAGCCTACGGGCTACTCTTATTCCGAGTTCGAGCAAGCACTCACTCGACCATTACGCCCATGGGCTACATTACTTCGAGTTCGAAACATTCACTTGAATAATAAGCCTACGGGCTACTCTTATTCCGAGTTCGAGCAAGCACTCACTCGACCTTTACACCTACGGGCTATATTACTTTGAGTTCGAATCATTCACTCGACTACTAAGCCTACAGGCTACTTTTATTTCGAGTTCGAGCAAGCACGCACTGGACCATTACGCCTACGGGCTACATTATATCGAGTTCGAGTCATTCACTCGACTACTAAGCCTACGGGCTACTTTTATTTCTAGCTCGAGCAAGCACTCACTCGACCATTATGCCTACGGGCTATATTACATCGAGTTCGAATCATTCACTCGACTACTAAACCTACAGGCTACCTTATTTCATGTTTGAGTAAGCGCTCACTCGGTTATAAAGGCTATGAAGTCCAAATTTGATCTAATTGCCTAAATCCTTATGAAAACATTCATAAGGCATGAATAAAACCTTCACAAGGCAGGAAACAAAACAGAAGCAAGTCGGTAAAAGAAAAAGATATATATATATATATATA
>AWOL01S0063723.1:0-10246 GCA_000715115.1 Nicotiana otophora
TACGAACCTGTGATCATAGATATTGTAACGGGCATTACTGTAATCAGAGAAGCAAGTACGGAGGTTAGAGTGAAGGGCAAGTTCCTAGACAGGAGAGTTCCACCATTATTCTGTCGAATTCCTCCTTCCTTATTCTGTCACTTATATTATCAGACGCTTCCAATATCACCATTAGAGTGAAATTCAATATTGTCCCGGGAAGAAAATTTTAGTGGTGGAAAAATAAATAGAGGGGAGGGGTAAAATGGGTTAGGAACGCTGAGGTGACATTCACCTCTTCAAATGTCAGTGCCTCGTAAGATTGGGTGTCTACCTTAGACAAATTTAACGGAAGAGGGTTATATTTGAACCAATACTATTACATCAGTGATATATTTGGATCCAAAGTATAACGAGAGGTATATTTAAACTTTTTCTCATAATACAATGGTATATTTGATCCTTTGCCGTTAAATTAGTAACTTGTTAACTTTATAATTTGTTTATTCATTGTATTTGCATATAGAATAATGTTTAATTTTTTAGATTTAATCTAATTCAGTTTGATGTGAGATTTTCATATTTTTAAGGGGTTAATTTCACACATGGTCATCCAACTTATCATTTATTTCACAAAAGTCATTTATCTATTTTTCATCACTTAAAAGTCACTCAACTTTACCTTTGTAACTTGAAAGTCATTCTAGTTTAAAACATATAAAATATCCAATAAAATATATGACATGGCATTACATTTAATTAAAAAATCTAACAATAATGCCATATAAGCTTAAATAGACCATATCTAAGTTAGACCTATTTCTTCCTCGGCCCGATTTCGGGCAGTTTTTTGAATATTAGTTTTAATTTATTTTATATGAAAAACCGACAGATTTCGGTCGGTTTCTTAAAAAACCGATCGAAACCGACCGACTTCGGTTGGTTTTTTTGGCGTAAAAATGCGGGAAACTATTTTAAAATCCTGCAAAAAATATTTTTTAAGAAACCTACCGAAATCTGTCGGTTTTTCATATAAAATAAATTAAAGCTAATATTCAAAAAACTGCCCGAAATCAGGCTGAGGAAGAAATGAGTCTAAACTTAGATATGGTCTATTTAAGCTTATGTGACATTATTGTTAGATTTCTTAATTAAATGTAATGCCATGTCATATTGTTTATTGAATATTTTATAAGTTTTGAACTAGAATGACTTTTAAGTTACAAAGGTAAAGTTGAGTGACTTTTAAGTGATGAAAAATAGATAAGTGACTTTTATGAAATAAATGATAAGTTGGATGACCTTCAGTGAAATTAACCATGTTTTTAAGTATAATCATAATCAACTTTTTTCCCTGTGTACTCATTTAATTTAGACCAGTTCTTTTAAGTTTATGTGAGAGAAAATACAATTACAATTGATAAAATAAAATGAAAAAAATAAAATCTTCAGGTTGGGGCGCGGATATCTCGCTCTGTTTAAGGAGATTCAAGCCTATTACAATAAAATCTTCACTGGTCCAACAATAATTTTTTTGACTTGTCTTCCTCAGGATACAACAGCCCGATCATGTTGTATGAGGCGAGCAAACTCTAGATAAATTATTGAGTCCAAAACTCCACCAATATGAACACCTTCCTTCAACAAACGTATAACTCTGTTCTTCTTTTTTCACAGCTTTAAGCACTTTATAATTTTTTCACACACCACATTATGAAAGAAAGATTTTATTTACAGGTGTTGGAATTCTTCCTTGGATTAAATTGAAAAGTCTGATAATAAGTTATGAAATCATGGAGAACATGGGATAATGGATGAATTAATGTGTAATTAGAGGTAAAACATGAAGAGAAAGCTATAAAAGAGTTATAACCATTTTTTACATCATGAAGTAACGGGGAGTTATGATCATATTTCAAGATTATGAGATAATTAAGAAGAGATTGTGGTATATTTTACCTTAATGTTAAAATATTAATATTCTAGCGGTTTCTTATACTCTGAAAATTTACTTTATCATAGCCATAAACTTAAGTATCATTGTATCATGGACAAAAATATCATATGACGTATAATGTAATCAACTATCATTAAACTGAAATTTCTCCTTCTTTTTCTCCTTTTAACGGAAAGCAAAATTACCTAAACAATGGGTTTGTTGAGTTAAGATATACTCAAGATGCATTTGATTTGTAACTATAAATAATAGAAGACCTACATAGAATGTGGCCGAACTAATTCTAGCAACTTTCTAGGTAATATTTGCATTTTAGCTTTAATCCTTGGAAGTATAAATTGTGAATAGAATTCCAGTTAACATTTACATTTTTAATTAAAATTTTTAGGATTAAATTGTGACAGGATATTGTTTCACTTTAAACTGGAGTTTTGTGGGTGGGTGGGTGGGTGGGGGGTCTAGGAATTATAAAGACTTTCTTTAATTTGTTAGTTGAGAAAATTAATGAAGAGTGTATTATCATCTGCTATATTTACTCTGATGGAAGAAACTCATGAAAAAATAGAACTGACTTTATTTGACCAAGCCATTAATAAAAAATGGAATCTACTCTATTTATAGTTTATGCTTCTTTTTGGTTTGTGGAACTAATTGGATGCTTTTCATCTACCTTATTATTACGAGAGTGAATCACTTGGAATCTGTTGCTGTTTAATGTTCGAATCAATGAGTTAGATGAACTAAATATCCATTAATTTTTTTAGATGAATGCTATATATAATTTTGAACATTTACATACACAGTTTTGTTGTTTAATAACCCCCTTAAATTTATTTTATTTTGTGACAGTATTAAAACATCACTCTCTCTAACTTAAAGTAGTAGATTCAAGACATCAAATCTTGCAAAGGAACATTCTCCCTCTTTTACTAATAAGGTGGCCTGTGATATGGTTTTCAACCATGACGGAGCTATAGTATTATAGCGGATTCGGATGAACTCGGTACTTATTTATTTAAATATCATACTATAATAAATTATAAATTTATTAATTAAAATGGATAAATTTTAAATTCTAACTCAACCTCCCATCCAATGTGTACTCTCTACCAGAACTACGTAAATTCAGACTTCAGAGAGCAAAGAGGGAGCAGAAAGTCAAATAGTAAAAATTGAACGACTTTATCGTTGTACGTACTTGCCATTTTCTTTCTTCTTCCTTTAAACGCATGCCCCACTCTCACCACACTTCAATCAACTGCCATCCCAAATTGAGGAAAAGACCAAAACAATACATCTTCTTTCTCGTTAGAATTAAAGTCATACATATTCTTTTACATAGACCACTAATAATATATTTACTTTAATAAAATAGTACACTTTTAGTCATAACACTGAAAAAAAGCCCAAAAACATATATTATTTTTGACTTTAAACTTAAAGTCATACATATTCTTCCACACGAAACACTAATAGTCCATTTACTTTAACAAAGTGATGCACTTTTAGTCATAATACTAAACACATTTTATTTTTTAACAAAAATCTTAGATCTAACAAAATATTTGTTCCCTTTATTTTCTTGTTTACCGAAAGAAATAAAGATGACAGATTTATCTAGATAGCAAATAGTAAATATACATAGAATTTATTTACTATTTATCTATTTACTATACGTAAAATATATATTTTACTAAGAAATGTTAAACACCGTTAATTTTTATTTGCAATGATTTTTATCTAGATAACCTCAAATGGTATCTAGATTTTTTATTATATACATAATATTTATTATACTTTGACATAAAATAAATATACGTAAAATCATTGCTGAGAATAAAATAAATTTTATTACTAAAATAAATATACGTAATATATATTTATTAGATTTTTTTATTTTATGGGAGTCAGCGTATAGTAAATATACATAAAATAAAAAAAATATTATGTTTACTATACGCTGACTCCCATGAAATAAAAAAATCTAATAAATATATATTACGTATATTTATTTTAGTAATAAAATTTATTTTACTCTCAGCAATGATTTTACGTATATTTATTTTATGTCAACGTATAGTAAATATTATGTATATAATAAAAAATCTAGATACCATTTGAGGTTATCTAGATAAAAATCATTGCAACTAAAAATTAATGGTGTTTAACATTTCTTAGTAAAATATATATTTTACATATAGTAAATAGATAAATAATAAATAAATTCTATGTATATTTACTATTTGCTATCTAGATAAATTTGTTATCTTTATTTCTTTCGGTAAACAAGAAAATAAAGGGAACAGATATTTTATCAGATCTTAGATTTCTATTAAAAATTAAAATGTATTTAATGTTATGACTAAAAGTGTACCACTTTGTTAAAGTAAATGGACTATTAGTGCTCCATGTGGAAGAATATGTATGACTTTGAGTCTAAAGCCAAAGATAATGTATGTTTTTGGGCTTTTTTCAGTGTTATGACTAAAAGTGCACCACTTTGTTAAAGTAAGTATACTATTAGTGCTCCATGTAAAGAATATATATGACTTTAAATCTAAAGCCAAAGATCATATATGATTTTGGGTTTTTCCTCTCCCAAATCTATGTTTCTTTGGTACCAATATTAAATGGAAAAATAGATGATGTCCATTAGCAGTTTTTGCCTCTGCCAAGGTTGCTCTATATATAGTATAAATTTTGAGAAAAGATCTAGCATGCATGGCTGTAAACTCCGCGGCAATTCAGAGGCAGATTTAGGATTGCAAGAAGAAAATATTACATAGACACAGTAAACATATATACTGAATTTATCATTCGTAATTATACTTTCAAAAATTTTTCACTCGTAGATATATTTGAATTTTATAGCAAATACACCTGTAGTACTAAAACAAGAGATCGTTGTTTTAAACTGAACAAAAGAGTAACTAGTTCTCGTAGCTCAGTTTTAGTCAGAACACCCGCTTAGTAAGCGGAGATCTTGAGTTCGACTCTCAACGACATCATTCTATTTTTTTGTATTTCTGTATTCGCCTTGGTTGCATCTATTGCGCTAACGAATATAGTCGATACAACTTGTATTCATTGCGCGAACGAATACAATTGACACATGTTGTAATCATTGTGTGCTTGTAACAATTTAGCAGAAGTTACAAATAGTGATTAGGCAAATTATAATTATGTATGGTAATTAGGCTCTAAATTATAGTGCTTTATGAAAATTCTACTTTATAGAACATGATTGCACCATTAAAAAGAAAAAAAAATGTATTAAGTGGGAATCAATTCCAATTCCTTCGAGTAACAACAACAACAACAACAACCCAGTATAATCCCACTAGTGAGGTCTGGGGAGGGTAGTGTGTACGCAGACCTTACCCTTGCCCTGGGGTAGAGAGGCTGTTTCCAAATGACCCTCGGCATCCTTCCCTCCAAGAACTCCCCACCTTGCTCTTGGGGTGACTCGAACTCACAACCTCTTGGTTGGAAGTGGAGGGTGCTTACCATCAGAGCAACCCCTTCGAGTAAATAACTCAAAAATCAAAAAAATGCACTATTAAATCTCTTTGTAGCATGAGGGCCAATAGATGATATTAGACTAATTTTAGAAAATACGTACATAAAATATTTAGTTTGCCAGAGATACCATGAGTTCACGTGCCCCATAATTTGAGTTATATATAAATCCGGCCCTACCCACCATATTATACATTACAAAAAAGCTTAGCCAGCGTACTTTATTAATCAGACTTATTTGGAAGTAAAATGCCAATACAAAGAGCTATTTACATGATAAATAAACAATTAAAGTTGAAGAAGAAAAGGTCACTATTTTCATCCCATAAATTGTCTCTATTTCACTAGTCAAAATTTGTACAGAATCTTAATTGGTGGTGTATAACAGTTGGATAGCTATTAAGTTTCCAATAATACCACTTTACAAAATATTAGATGCTTTTACTTGGTCCATACTTTATTTGTATATACTGAATGTAATCTTGGAAAGTCAGAAAGCAGTTGTGCACTAAGTAATGAAAGTGGAAATACTCAAGACTGAAGTGTACTTGACAAAAATTATAGAACATGCGGACTAATAAAACTTGCCAAATAGTATACCTTAACCTAGCTAGCTAGTTCGTTTTCTTTTTGAGGAAAACAATAATCCACTCTCATCCTATGCTCTGCTAGTTCACTTTTGATTTAGCATGATCATTAGAAACAAAATTAGAATATAAATAGTTTAGGTTTTACAGAGAAATACAATGAATCATACATTATTTGCAATAAAAAATTATTGGACACCACCAAGACTTACTATGCATTAGTGGCAGTGAAGATGGTCCAACTACAGTCGGGTCTGTACCACATGAAATGTGTAGACTTTGTTGGCATAGGATAGATTTGTCCCTATATAAAAGTACGAAATGTTTCAGAGTGTAGTGGTTTAATCACGGAGTGAATGGCGCGGTCCCTATTAATTATGTTCATGTATTTTATGACCAACGTGATTGCAATAAATAATAAAGGCAACTTACACATTTGATCTAAACAGTACTGTCATTATGGGCCATAAGAACTGGCCCAAAGCCAAAATCTACGGCCAGGAAAAGGAATTCAGAGTAAACATAGGACGGGTTAGTAAGTTTTCGGATTGATAATTTAAAAATAGTCAGTGTTTTCAAAGTCATTAAAAGATAGTCATTATTTTGATGCAACATGAACCGGTCCAACATAATATACTGAAGATTGGTGCACATGTGTATGAATTTCCAGCATATTATGCTGGAACTCCAACACACGGAAAGTTTCAGCATAATATACCGGAGATTGGAACACTTGTGTATGAACTTCCAGCATATTATGCTGGACCGGTATATTATACTGGAATTCCAGTATATTATGCTAGAATATTTTCCGGATTTTGAATATTATTTTCGTTCAGATTTATCTTTACATGAAAAGTGGCTAAATTTTGATTACTTTTGAAACTGTGGCTATTTTTCAATTACCACTTGTAAATCTGGCTATTTTTAAATTTCTCGCGAATTCACCACACTGTAAACCAATAAAATACTGTCCAAACACAGTTCAAGTGTTATGAAAAGGGCCAAATATAATCATGTCCTATCAGAAAAGATTTATATGTACCCCCGTTATACTTTGAGTTCAAATATATACATGTTATACTATTAGTTCAAATATATCTTTTTCCGTTAAGTTTGTCCGAAATGGACATCCAATCCTACGTGTCACTGACATTTGATGAGGTGGATGCCACATGGCTTGCCACCTCAGCTCCCCTAACCCATTTTACCCCTCCCTTCTATTTTTTTTTTCCACTATTAAAATTTTCTTCCCTCTACCACTATTGTCACCATTACCGCTACCATAAAAAATATTATATTTTAAATTTTTGTCTTTTATATATGGATTAGGGGCATTGAGGTGAAATGCCATGTGAGTTCCACCTCATCAAATATCAGTGTCACGTAGGATTGGATGTTCACTTTGGACAAACTTAACGGCAGAAGGTATATTTTAACAAATAATATTACGTCAAGAGTATATTTGAACCTAAAATATAACGAACGATATATTTAAGCCTTTTCTTATAGTATATTTGGCCCTTTGCCGTTAAAATTTTAAGTGTCGTTGTCTAGTTAAATTTATTTTACTCCTTATCAAAAGCTTATATAACAGATAAAAAACACAACTTGGCTTTTGTAATTTTTTAACAAAATATAATAGAGATTTTCTTTAGCTTATTAAAAGAGAAAAGTGGACCCAAATATTTTCCTTTAGATCAAATTCCGTATTTGGCGATTTTTGTGATAATTCAGAGACAGTCACAGAGCCAGAGCTCAGAGGTATCTTTTGTACTCTATTTTTTTCCAGACACGAATCACATTTGCTCACGCGTGCGCTGACGAGTATCGTCCAAGCACTCCAGCGCCGGTATTTTTGGAGCGTCCAAATTCTAGACAATGTCGCCGAAACCACGGACATTTTTTGGTACACTTTCTGCTTTTGGTTAAATGGCACCTTCGACGGTGGCGTTTGGTCTGACGCGCCACTCGCAGATTGTGGCGGATGACACTTGGCAGAGGCAAAAGGTGGGCCTGCTGATAGGGGAAGAATTGGGCCACAAGCCTTGGGGGATTTTGATTAGAAGTTTGCAGTACCGAAACTTTGCAGAGTTTATTCTATTGGCGAATGGCTAAAAAACTTAAAATAGGCCATGGAAGTTATTTTCTCTAACTAGTGGATATGAAATCGCACTTGAATATTTGATTGGGAATTTCCCAAAATTAGACTTTTCGACATGAATTCGGATTAGTCCGCTAACAACTACAAACAAAATTTATTGTACTTTTCTATAGGGAAAGGGTAAAAAGGTCCATTTTCATATAAAAGTAATAAATTGATCAAATTACATTCAAGTTGTCCGACTAAATAGACATGTTAAACCATCTTTAGTAGGGGTATCAATGGTTCAGTTCGACCGTTATTTTATAAAGTTTATGTATAACCAAAATTAGACTTTTCTAAGACGTCCCAATCATGTCGGTTGCTCTTCGATATCGGTACGATTCGATTAATTATCGATTATATTTTTAATATCATGTAAAAGTTACTAGCAGAAGTAGAATGCAATAGCATACATAAGTTTTGTATAGAATTTCATAAAACTCTCTATATATTTTTATTGTTTAAAGGATGATGAATTAAGAAAACATGAAAGGTGGCTAGAGTATAGATCCATCAACTATTCTATAGCAGTGTAAAGAAACTAAGCAAAGACAAAGAAAATATAAATCACACGAGCGAAAAGATATTAACCAAGTTAGGACAGGAATAAAGTCGATTAAACATTCAAAAAGATAAATCTAAATTGTACGAAAGGAAACATATTTAATACATTTTAGTTTGCTATTCATAATCACCAAAAATACCTTGTGTCTTGATAGTGAATATACTGGAAATAATTTAATTTTAATAAGAGTAACATAAAAGGTTTGGGAATTAGCATTTTGAGTTTAATTACTTGTTGGCTTGTAACCGTTTTCATAATTACAAGGCCCGTGAAAAATTTAATGCTTTATTATTTTAAACTTAAGATATAAATATATTTTTTACATGAGAATTTATTCGGTACCGTTTGGTATTTTTTTGATTTATTTTCATAAAATAAAAACCTACCTTAATTATCGGTACGGTTATAGATTTATATAAAAACCTGCAGTTTTATTTAAAGAAACTTGAAAATTTAATTCGAGAGCGACAGTTGTTAGATTTGGAGCTTTATCTATTTGGAGACTATCGAGGTAGCTGCCTTGGCATCCGCAGACCTTAACTCCCTTTCTTTTCAGTTATTTGTACTGTTCTATCTTTATAGATAGTGTTCTAGTAGTCAGACTATGTTTTCATTTATATGCTCATGTACTCAATGACAGTTTTTATGACATTTTTCACTATTTAAGCTTGTTTCGGTAAGTTTTAAATTAAAGATGCGTGGTTATTTGTGAGTTGTCGGCTTGCCTAGTATTGCGATAGGCGCCATCACGACATGTGAGATTTTGGGTCGTGATAAGTTAGTATCAGAGCCTAGGTTACATAGGTCTCACGAGTCATGAGCATGTTTAGTAGAGTCTTGCAGATCGGTATGGAGATGTCTATACTTATCTTCGAGAGGCTGCCGAACCATTTGAAAAACTTCACTTTCTTGTGTTCTTGTCATGCGAATTTGTTGATTCTGAAAACTAAACTTCTGTTATTCTATTCTCTCACAGATGGTAAGGACACGTGCTACCAGATTGAGCGCATGGCCACCAATACCACCAGCTAGGGCCATGAGAGGCCAGGGCTACGGTAGAGGCCGAGGTACAACTAGTACAACAACTAGAGCAACACTTGTAGATCCACCAGTTGCTCCAGCTCAGGAGCAGATTCCAAATGTAGTTGAGCTGGTGGGACCAGCTCAGGCACCACTTGTGCTCATTGTGATCCCAGGCCTTCTGGAGGCTCTAGCCCAGATATTGACTGTTTGCACAAGCCTTGCTTAGGCAGTTTCAGTTCATGCTGCACCAGCCACTTCTCAGGCCGGGGGAGGTGCTCAGATTCCCATCGCCCGTACTCTAGAGTAGGTGGTGCAGGGACTCCAGACACCGGGGGTACTACTAGCCTAGTCGGTTGCAATATCTCAGGCCCAGGTGGGTCCCATTATGTGTGATGAGGAGCAGAAGAGACTAGAGAGGTTTGGGAGGCTTAAGCCTCCATCATTCAATGGGGCTGAGTCAGAGGATGCTC
>AWOL01S0063726.1:0-13379 GCA_000715115.1 Nicotiana otophora
ATATTTGAGAAACTTATACTTTCTACGATCCAATACATTAGCATTTCCCACTTTAGCTTATAATGTACAATTATTTCTGGATGTGGAAAAGATTTCAAGATTCAAGATAAACATCCTATGAGTAGTATCATTTGTATAAGGAATTACTCCTCAAATGGTTTCTTCTCATATCTTTACGATTGAATGCTCTATTATGTAATTCGTTCTTTCCTGCCAATACTCTGTATTCTTAAGAATCGAATTAAAATCCAGACTAGCTAATTTCAGGTATTGTCATAAAATACGTTCTAGCAATGAATTAGCATATAAAGAAAAAACAAAAAAGAAAGTTAAATTGATCTAACTTTCCGGAAACTCTTGACGTGAATAGGTGAAGGAAAAAAAAGGTCAATTATTGGGATGAGATAGGCAAAAATATCCAATGGGTTGGGATATTCAATATTTTATGGATTAGCTATCCTACCTTCTATTCACTATTTAAGTATAAATTATAACATGATTCCCAAAACTAATTAATCTCATAACTAAAATAAAATAATTCCTTATTTTGTCCCAAAATTTATCCAATATCTCACATATCAAACGGACCCAAAAGGAGTGAGTAACTTAAGGCAGGTATTGAGTATCAGTAAAAATATGGAGCAAAAACATCCACACAGGTGCACGGGTGAAGGTCTTTGATTGTAGACAAATTTTAAAAAGAAGTACTTTTAGACCGTATGATCTTAAATATGCCATTACATTTCGGTAGGTGTTAAGATTATGTGTCATGAAGGGAATTGGAAGTTTAAATATAAATTATTTTTAAATATTAAAAAAATGACTAAAGGGAAAGAGTGCCATATAAAATAGAAGAGACATTAGTTACTTTTAACTTCTCTTCCTATTGAATAAAATGTTCAATTATGTCTTTTCCTGGAGAAAAAAGAATTACAAGTCTTAACTTGCAGAAATTATCTATAATTACTTGTTCCACTCCTGAATGAACGCCAACACAAATCCTAATTAGTTGAATAAGGATCCGGCAACAAGCATGGCTTTATCACTCCACATCTTATAAATTGGACCATAAACGCAACACATAGTACTATATCCATAATTAAATTATTAAGTGGAGTAAAAAAACCAAACATTTGCTTTGGTTAACCAAAGTCAAAAGGGCATCATCAGTGTACTAGAGTTTCATAATAAAAGAATTTATGAGAGTATAGTTAGCATATCTGGGCATTGCAATTTCGTTAGACCTTTTTTGTTTAACGACTTCATTTCTTTTTTAGGAGAAAAAGGAAAGAGATAACAAGTACATGAACTATACCTTTATTTTTTCTGCTCTCCAAACTGGAAAAGCATATTGCATGGTAAAGGCTGAGTAAAAATAAAATAGTTAATTATTAACTGAACCTTATTATGCTAACAGATCTCCCCCATAACTAATGAGACATTGGGGATCGGACGAAGCTAAATAATGACAATCAGGAACATGGAAAAAGGTGTGCAAAATGGTTGTTTACCCGAAAAATGGATAGAGTTGAATTTGTACGCAGTTCCGAAGATATGTGGTGCAACTTAATACAAAATGCAACGATAAATAAAATGTGAACATAGAGAATGCAATCTAGACAAGGCAATCAAGAACAGTGAATCTTAGGATTCAACAAATAGAATCAATCTAAGAAACTTGAATAGTCGTTCTTTATTGTAGAGGAATATAATACTTTCATTACAATGTAAGTCTCAGAAAAAATCTATCCTCCAGAAATGATAACCAAGCCCTTTTATAGTGGAGGGATTCGACTACAAGCATAATAAAATAAACATTCAGTGGGAGACCCATGATAAGTCAGCTTTTTCATAATTTCTGCCAAGATTCCCTCTAGTGGGATTGCAACGGCTTTCGTCTGCGAGCTCGATCTCGCTTAGAATCCTCGATTTTGGTTCGANTTAATACTAAAATTTATAAAGCTTTTGTGAGACCTATCGCTTTTATAGGAGAAGAAAAGTTGTCACTGTCCTGGAATTCCTAGTGCTAGCTACTGTTATAAAATGATGCATAGAACGATCATTTTCACCATGCAAGTATTTTTCTAGTAAAAATCTCCAAACTTACAGAAGTATTCTGCTAAAAAACCAATATTGATCATGACAAGAAATACAGCTAGCTACTTTGTACTCTAGTTTAAGGACCACTATATGGTTCAGAAATAAACATTATTAAAGCAATGAATGTTGATTGGAAATGAGATGAGAACTTTCAGTACAGGGTTTCATGATTTCAATCTCCACAATAATAAGTGTAGCTAGAGCTAGCAATTGGACCACCTTCAGTCTTACTACTAGTACTAGTAGTGCAGTATATCCACTTCACCTGTTTAAAATTAATGGAGTAAAGAGGACCCCCTCCTTGAAATTTAGCACCCACCAATGAAAATCAAACTAGTACGTAAAACATATATCCGCCATTAAATTTTCTCTAGTCATGTCTCTGATGACCTGGAAAACTAATGTCGTCAAACTATAGAAATTTGTATACCATAGGTTTTATCCACACTAATTTAACGAATTGTATTGCTACCCAATTCGCTCGTTACAGAGCATATATTTGAGAAACTTATACTTTCTACGATCCAATACATTAGCATTTCCCACTTTAGCTTATAATGTACAATTATTTCTGGATGTGGAAAAGATTTCAAGATTCAAGATAAACATCCTATGAGTAGTATCATTTGTATAAGGAATTACTCCTCAAATGGTTTCTTCTCATATCTTTACGATTGAATGCTCTATTATGTAATTCGTTCTTTCCTGCCAATACTCTGTATTCTTAAGAATCGAATTAAAATCCAGACTAGCTAATTTCAGGTATTGTCATAAAATACGTTCTAGCAATGAATTAGCATATAAAGAAAAAACAAAAAAGAAAGTTAAATTGATCTAACTTTCCGGAAACTCTTGACGTGAATAGGTGAAGGAAAAAAAAGGTCAATTATTGGGATGAGATAGGCAAAAATATCCAATGGGTTGGGATATTCAATATTTTATGGATTAGCTATCCTACCTTCTATTCACTATTTAAGTATAAATTATAACATGATTCCCAAAACTAATTAATCTCATAACTAAAATAAAATAATTCCTTATTTTGTCCCAAAATTTATCCAATATCTCACATATCAAACGGACCCAAAAGGAGTGAGTAACTTAAGGCAGGTATTGAGTATCAGTAAAAATATGGAGCAAAAACATCCACACAGGTGCACGGGTGAAGGTCTTTGATTGTAGACAAATTTTAAAAAGAAGTACTTTTAGACCGTATGATCTTAAATATGCCATTACATTTCGGTAGGTGTTAAGATTATGTGTCATGAAGGGAATTGGAAGTTTAAATATAAATTATTTTTAAATATTAAAAAAATGACTAAAGGGAAAGAGTGCCATATAAAATAGAAGAGACATTAGTTACTTTTAACTTCTCTTCCTATTGAATAAAATGTTCAATTATGTCTTTTCCTGGAGAAAAAAGAATTACAAGTCTTAACTTGCAGAAATTATCTATAATTACTTGTTCCACTCCTGAATGAACGCCAACACAAATCCTAATTAGTTGAATAAGGATCCGGCAACAAGCATGGCTTTATCACTCCACATCTTATAAATTGGACCATAAACGCAACACATAGTACTATATCCATAATTAAATTATTAAGTGGAGTAAAAAAACCAAACATTTGCTTTGGTTAACCAAAGTCAAAAGGGCATCATCAGTGTACTAGAGTTTCATAATAAAAGAATTTATGAGAGTATAGTTAGCATATCTGGGCATTGCAATTTCGTTAGACCTTTTTTGTTTAACGACTTCATTTCTTTTTTAGGAGAAAAAGGAAAGAGATAACAAGTACATGAACTATACCTTTATTTTTTCTGCTCTCCAAACTGGAAAAGCATATTGCATGGTAAAGGCTGAGTAAAAATAAAATAGTTAATTATTAACTGAACCTTATTATGCTAACAGATCTCCCCCATAACTAATGAGACATTGGGGATCGGACGAAGCTAAATAATGACAATCAGGAACATGGAAAAAGGTGTGCAAAATGGTTGTTTACCCGAAAAATGGATAGAGTTGAATTTGTACGCAGTTCCGAAGATATGTGGTGCAACTTAATACAAAATGCAACGATAAATAAAATGTGAACATAGAGAATGCAATCTAGACAAGGCAATCAAGAACAGTGAATCTTAGGATTCAACAAATAGAATCAATCTAAGAAACTTGAATAGTCGTTCTTTATTGTAGAGGAATATAATACTTTCATTACAATGTAAGTCTCAGAAAAAATCTATCCTCCAGAAATGATAACCAAGCCCTTTTATAGTGGAGGGATTCGACTACAAGCATAATAAAATAAACATTCAGTGGGAGACCCATGATAAGTCAGCTTTTTCATAATTTCTGCCAAGATTCCCTCTAGTGGGATTGCAACGGCTTTTGTCTGCGAGCTCGATCTCGCTTAGAATCCTCGATTTTGGTTCGAGCTTGATTTCGGCTCGAACTTGTGATCTTGGTTCGAGCCCGACCCTGGTTCGAGCCCTCGAATTGATTCCAGGTCAATGTTGGTTGGTCTTTGGATTATCAGCACGATAGGTCTACCTGCGTCATGGTTCGATTCTTGTTCGAGTTTGATTATGATATCGATCTCGACACGGACCGGCCTCCCGAGTTCGAGGTTAGTTCGTCCCCCCTTCGGGATCTTATTTCGATACATCACCCTTCGAATCATACCGGACATGCCAAGGCTGAAATTTATTTCGACCGTATACAAATAGTCCCCTCATTTCTCAGAAAGAATATGGCGAGAAACGATATGATTTCCAACGACTCGATCGGATTATATCTTGTCGTTTCCATCGGGTTCGACCATGACGCATATGGTAGCTATCCCATCGGTTTAGTCTTTCAAGGCATTTAATGCATGTCAGGCGGTGGTCGGCCACTGCTGATACTGAACCGCCATCGTTTGAACCTATAAATAACCCTTACTTTTATCTTTTACCATTTTTACATCTTCTATCTTCCAACATTTCCCAAGTTCTTCTTCGTACTCTCCAACTTACCAGTAAAGCCGTGATTTTTTTCTGAAAAAACCCCTCTTCAATTCTACCAAATCTCTATCACTTTCTTCTATTCCTTACTTTTAAATTCAAAAATGGCGAAAACATCGCAAATCATTCCTAAGAAAGAGAAGGCTTCATCTTTACAGTGTGTCGCCGATGAGGCGCCGGCAGAACCACAGCCCGAGGAGTGTGTTCTCGGGGCGTGCGTCCTTACTTCAGATTTTAAGGTTGATAAAGGTTCATCGGTCCCTGGCCGGTGTGAGCCGGTATCGAGGTACATGTGTTCGATAACCGAGAAGCACCTCGATCTGTTAAAGAAGGATTGCAATTGGGGTGGAAAAGAAGTAATAATACCTACCCCTGACGAAGATATCACTTCTTACGTAAAAGGGTTTTTGAACGCATATACTTACCCTTTCACTTTGGGTCCCCTCGATTCCGTCATTATTGACTTTTGTCGACAATATCAGGTAACCTTAGGCCAGGTCCATCCTTCTTTGTGGCGGATCCTTATCCTGATCCGATATTTTGTGAGCAAAATTGAGGGGATGTCGTTCACCCTCGATCATCTTATCCGACTGTACCGTCCCTGACTTTTTCGATGAGGGTTAATAAAACTCCAGCGTCGGGCTACCAAGGCTCTGTTCTCGAGTATTGACGAGGACAGGGACCGGGGTTGGATGGGCAGGTTCGTCCGAATAAGGACTTCGGACCTGATCCCGACTGAAAAGATGCCCTTTCCCGAGGAGTAGAATATGAAATGTAAGTGCGATCTTGTTGTTGCTTCTATTTTGTTCTTCCATTTATTCTCTTATCGACACTCCTCCTTTTGTGATGTAGCGGTTCCTGGATGCCCAGAGCGATTCTCGATCTTAAGAACTGGGTACGGGCTCTAGTTTCGACCTCCACATACGTCGAGCGCTCATGGTGTGATTTGTCAAAGGGTCGGTGGGAGGCCAAAAATCACGGTAAGCTCATTTCTCGGACTCTGACGATCCGAACGAGGCGTTTCTCAAAATATTTTTTATAAGGTTTCCCATATGCAGGTTTGGGTAAAGACGCGGTCTTGAGGCCCCTGTCCAATGAGGAGGATGTTTCGTCCTCTATCCCAAAGACGGTGAAGGAAAATAAAAGGAAGAGAGCCTCGGTTCCCGAATATCCAAAACCGAAGAAGAGGACGGCTCGTAAGCTGAACAAGAATGTCATTCCTTTGATTGTGGAATCCATTTTGCGTCTAAGGGATAAAGATGAAGAAGAAGAAAAAGAAGAAGAAGAGGACAATGAGTCCGCGCTAGCAGTCCGAACGAAGAGAGCCACCGATGCCTCATCGACAGCTGGATCGACGATGCTCTATGGGGCTCCGCCTCGAACTGAAGATATACCAGAGAAAGATTCAGGTAGAGTCCCCGAACTATCGGATGTCGAAGATGCCTCTCGTCGGAGTCAACCGGTAGGGGTTACAATCGAAGAGCCCCTCTAACCCCTCGGAGCCGAGGGGAACTCTCCAAGCGAGTCATTTGGGGCAGCAGTGATCGAGGATTCGCCTCCCTTTCCCGCTTTTTCCGCAGGGGTAATTCGGGAAGCTCAAGCTTTGGGAGCCCTCGATCTAGACAGGCCTCACGATAAAGAAGATCCATTTCATGACATGTTTACCGGTATTGAGGACGTTGCCGGTGCCGGTGATGAATCGGATCTTTTTCACGGATTGCGGCAGGCTTTGAATCAGGTGAGCCTTAAAAAACAATTGTCGGTACTGCCTTTATGTTCGTTTTTCATTAACTTCGCTTCTTCTTTCTTTGTAGGCTGCAGCAGTGCATCGAGAACAATGTTCTCATTCCCATAATAAGTTGCATCGATACGCGGCCGACCTACACCGTGCTACTGACGAGATGAACTCCTTAGACTTTCCTTAGGGCAGAGAGAGGAGGAAATAAAAGACCTTCGAGCTGAGCTGGACAAGGCTTATTGAGATCAGAATGATTTGTCTGATCAGGTAATGATGCTTTTGAAAGCCTATGGCTTGATACCGGAACGATAGCTAACATTTCGGTCTCACACCTGCAGCAAAAAATCGAGATGATCGGGAAGCTTCGTGAGGAGGTCGACGTGATAAGGATGGAGTCCTTGCGGTGGAAAGAAGGTATGGACCGCTTTGCTGCAGAAAAAGAGACTGCTCGAGCCCAGTTATCGTCGTCTGAAACCCAACTTCAGAAAATGAAGGAAAAACGCCTGGTTCAAGGAAGAAGAATTGAGGAGCTTGAGGCTCGGTTGGTCTCTATACTCGCCAAGGCCGAATCCGATGCTGAAAAGGCAAAGGCCGATGCGGATGCGCTCGTGGCCGTCTATCGGGCCGATGCTGAAGCTGCCCAAGTCCAGGCAAGATAGGCAGCCGAATCCACCGATAGTCGAGCACTTTGGATCGCCGAACTTGCTAAGTGCCGATCCAGAAGGGAAACTCTCGAGGAGATTCATGCTCGCGGCTTCGATCTCGTGGAAGAGATAAAAAGGGCAAAAGAACTCGAAGTTGATGCTGAAGCTCTGGTTTCTGATGGTGATGACGAAGACGATGGGAGCAAGAGTGGATCCGAAAATGGGGGGGAATCTGATAAAGAAGAGACCGCTCCCGATCGAGAAATTTAGTTCTTAGTTTTTACGTTGTAATCACCCATGCAGATAAATTTGTGTATAGGCGTATGGTCGAGCGAGTGTTTGCTCGGCCTCAAAAATATAGCTTGTAGGCTTAGTCGAGTGAATGATTCGAAACCTCGAAAATATGTTCTCCGTAGGCTTAGTCAAGTGAATGATTCAAACTCGAATTAATGTAGCCCGTAGGCTTAATGGTCGAGTGAGAGTTTGCTCGAACTCGAAATAAAAAGTATCTTGTAAGCTTGGTCGAGTGAATGATTCTAACTCGAATTAATATAGCCCGTAGGCTTAATGGTCGAGTGAGAGTTTGCTCGAACTCGAAATAAAAAGTATCTTGTAAGCTTGGTCGAGTGAATGATTCTAACTCGAATTAATATAGCCCGTAGGCTTAATGGTCGAGTGAGAGTTTGCTCGAACTCGAAATAAAAAGTATCTTGTAAGCTTGGTCGAGTGAATGATTCTAACTCGAATTAATATAGCCCGTAGGCTTAATAGTCGAGTGAGTGTTTGCTCGAACTCGAAATAAAAAATAGCCCGTAGGCTTGATCAAGTGAATGATTCGAACTCGAAATAATGAAGCCCGTAGGCTTAATGGTCGAGTGAGTGTTTGCTCAAACTCGAAATAAAAAATAGCCTGTAGTCTTGATCGAGTGAATGATTCGAACTCGAAGTAGTGTAGCCCGTAAGCTTAATGGTCGAGGGAGTGTTTGCTCGAACTCGAAATAAAAAATAGCTTGTAGTCTTGATCGAGTGAATGATTCGAAATCGAAATAATGTAGCCCGTAGACTTGATGGTCGAGTGAGTGTTTGTTCGAACTCGAAATAAAAAATAGCCCGTAGGCTTGATCGAGTGAATGATTCGAACTCGAAATAATATAGCCCGTAGGCTTAATGGTTGAATGAGTGTTTGCTCAAATTCAAAATAAAAAACAGCCCGTAGGCTTGATTGAGTGAATGATTCGAACTCGAAGTAGTGTAGCCCGTAGGCTTAATGGTCGAGTGAGTGTTTGCTCGAACTCGAAATAAAAAATAGGCCGTAGGCTTGATCGAGTGAATGATTCGAACTCGAAGTAGTGTAGCCCGTAGGCTTAATGGTCGAGTGAGTGTTTGCTCGAACTCGAAATAAAAAATAGGCCGTAGGCTTGATCGAGTGAATGATTCGAACTCGAAGTAGTGTAGCCCGTAGGCTTAATGGTCGAGTGAGTGTTTGCTCGAACTCGAAATAAAAAATAGGCCGTAGGCTTGATCGAGTGAATGATTCGAACTCGAAGTAGTGTAGCCCGTAGGCTTAATGGTCGAGTGAGTGTTTGCTCGAACTCGAAATAAAAAATAGGCCGTAGGCTTGATCGAGTGAATGATTCGAAATCGAAATAATGTAGCCCGTAGGCTTGATGGTCGAGTGAGTATTTGCTCGAACTCGAAATAAAAAATAGCCAGTAGGCTTGATCGAGTGAATGATTCGAACTCGAAATAATGTAGTCCGTAGGCTTGATGGTCGAGTGAGTGTTTTCTCAAACTCGAAATAAAAAATACCCCATAGGCTTGATCGAGTGAATGATTCGAACTCGAAGTAGTGTAGCCTGTAGGCTTAATGGTCGAATTGTATCTTAATTCTGATTGCACAATAAATCTCAAAATAGAGGAATTTCCATTGGATATAAGATGCCGATGAAAAAGAGAACTTTCTTCTCAAGTTATTACACGCCTGGGTTCGGGCCAATCTATATGAGCATGGTTTGCTTCGACCATTTGGCTCTTTACAGTTTTCCTATTGGGACCCTGTTGCTGTGAAATAACTTTCTTGCGGGACCTCGATATTGTTATAAATGTTGCACGACCAATGGTTGCCTCATTAAAAACCTTGCCGAAAACCCCATTTGGGATAAAATCGGCCTAAGGGAAAAAGAGTGCAACGCGTGCTTTCTGGCGAGAGATTCGTCCCTTGTTCGGACTTCTGCAGGGGTCAGTTTCGAGAAATAACGAATATGGAAAGGTTGTACCTTAACAGTAGTACCGTTTTAGATGTGATGCATTCCAGCTGCTTGATAGCTGTTTTCCGTTTATAATGCTGATCCAGTATGACCCTTTTCCGATGTCCTCGAGTACCTGATATGGTCCTTCCCAATTCGGTCCTAGCTTCCCTTCATTCGGATTTCGGGTATTGATGGTAATTTTTATCAACACTAAGTCCCTAGGCTTGAAATGGCGGAGCTTGATTCTTCGATTATAATATCTTTCGATTCGTTGCTTTTGGGCGGCCATTCGGACGAGGGCAGTTTCTCTCCTTTCGTCTGATAGTTAGAGGCTTGTATTCATAGCCTCGTTATTTGATTCTTCCATCGCGAATCAAAATCTGCCTCTGGGTTCACCAACCTCGACTGGTATCAATGCTTCGAATCCATATACTAAGGAGAACGGGGTCACCCTCGTACTGGATTTTGACGTTGTCCGATATGCCCAAAGGACTTCAGGCAGGATTTCTCTCCATCTTCCTTTAGCGTCGTTCAACCTCTTCTTTAAGTTTTGAATGACAATTTTATTTGTTGATTTGGCCTGCCCATTCCCACTGGGGTGGTATGGCGTCTATAGTATCCTTCTTATCTTGTGGTCTTCGAGGAATCTTGTTACTTTGCCGCCAACAAATTGTTTTCCATTGTCACATACTATTTCAGCGGGTATCCCGAACCGGCATATAATATGATCCCAAATAAAGTCTATAACTTCTTTCTCTCTTATTTTCTCAAACGCCACCGCTTCAACCCATTTAGAAAAATAGTCAGTCATAAACAAAATGAATTTGGCTTTACCTGGGGTCGATGGCAGAGGGCCGACGATATCCATTCCCCATTTTATGAATGGCCACAGGGATAGGACCGAGTGGAGTTGCTCTCCGGGCTGGTGGATCATTGGTGCGAACCTTTGACATTTGTCACATTTACGAACAAATTCCTTCGTATCTTTACCTATATCGATCCAATAATACCCTGCTCTGATTATTTTTTGGACTAATGTGTCGGCTCCAGAGTGATTCCCGCAAGTACCCTCATGCACTTCCCGTAGGACGTAATCGACATCCCCCGGACCCAAGCATACCGCCAACGGTCCATCGAACGTTCTTCGGTACAGTGTTCCATCCGAAGCCAGAGTGAATCGAGCAACTTTGGTCCGTAGGGTTCTGGAATCTTTAGGGTCCGATGGGAGTTTTTCGCTTTTCAAATATTCAATATACTTGTTTCTCAAATCCCAGGTTAAGCTTGTAGAATTTATTTCGGCGTGACCTTCTTCGATTACCGATCTCGAAAGTTGAACAACATTCCCCGAGCCCGTATCATCTACCTCGACCGACGACCCCAAATTCGCAAGCGCGTCGGCCTCGTTATTCTGTTCACATGGTACATGTCGTAAAGTTCATTGTTTGAAATGGCGCCAAGTGATAAGCAGTTTATCTAAATACCTCTGCATTCTACCTTCTCGAACTTTGAAGGTTTTGTTTACTTGACTCACCACCAGCAAGGAGTCGCAGTTGGCTTNAGCTTCGATGACTTCTGCTCCCAAGTTTCTTACTAGCTCGAGACCTGCAATCATGGCTTCATACTCGGCCTCGTTGTTAGTCAACCTAATAATTTTAATAGATTGCCTAATAATGCTACCCGTGGGTGGTTTCAAAACTATGCCCAGCCCAGACCCTTTTATGTTCGAAGCCCCGTCCGTAAAAAAGATCCATACCTCCGATGATGTACCTGATTTTAACAGTTCTTTTTCGACTTCGGGTATGAGGGCTGGTGTGAAATCGGCCACAAAATCTGCTAAAACTTGAGACTTGATGGCCGTACGGGGTTGATATTCGACATCGTACCCACTGAGTTCGACGGCCCATTTGGCCAGTCGGCCTGATAACTCGGGTTTGTGCAAAATATTACGAAGCGGGTAAGTGGACAATACACATATGGGATGATATTGAAAGTACGGCCTTAACTTCCTTGAGGCGCTTATCAGTGCAAGCGCCAACGTTTCTAGGAGCAGATATCTAGTTTTCGCCTCCACTAAGGTTCGACTCGTATAATAAACGGGAAATTGCGTACCTTGCTCTTCTCGAACTAGGACACCGCTTACGGCGACTTCCGATACTGCCAAGTACAAACAAAGTTTCTCGTCTGTTTTTGGAGTGTGAAGCAGTGGTGCGCTTGATAGATATCGCTTTAGTTCCTCTAATGTTTGTCGGCACTCCGTGTTCCAAAAAGAATCGTTCTTATTTTTGAGTAGAGAGAAAAATTTATGACTTCGATCAGATGATCTTGAGATGAACCGTCTTAAGGCGGCGATCCGACCCGTTATCCTTTGTACGGCCTTCACGCTGTCTACAATGACGATGTCTTCGATGGCCTTGATTTTATCGGGGTTAATCTCTATTCCCCGATGTGATACCATGAAGCCGAGGAACTTGCCCGAACCGACCCCGAAAGCACATTTCTCGGGATTGAGCTTCATTTTGTATTTCCTTAAAATCTCGAACGTTTCCTGCAAATGAATTAAATGGTCCTCTACGCACAGGGACTTGACTAACATGTCATCAATATAAACTTCCATTGATTTTCCTATTTGTTCTTCGAACATTTTATTCACTAGGCGTTGGTAAGTAGCCCCTGCGTTTTTTAGCCCGAAGGGCATCACATTATAACAATACGTTCCATATTTGGTGAGAAATGAGGTTTTTTCCTGGTCCTCCGGGTTCATCTGTATTTGATTATACCCGGAATAGGCAGCGAGAAAAGTGAGGATCTCATGGCCGGCCGTGGCATCGATCATGCGATCGATATTAGGCAACGGAAAAGAATCTTTGGGGCATGCTTTGTTCAAATCCTTATAGTCCACGCACATTCTAAGCTTGTCCCCTTTTTTAGGGACTACAACTACGTTGGCTAACCATTCGGGATATTTCACCTCCCGAATGGACCCTACTTTGAGAAGCTTGGTTACCTCGTCCTTTTTGAATGCGTGATTTCTATCGGACTAGGGTCTTCTCTTTTGCTTCACCGGTCTGAACCTGGGGTCCAAACTTAGCTTATGCGTCGTTATGTCCGGCGGGATCCCTATTATATCTAAATGGGACCAGGCAAAACAATCGATGTTATTGATAAGAAATTGAACGAGTTTCTTCCTGAGTTCAGGACTCAACCTCGTTCCCAAGTATACCTTTCGCTCGGGCCGGCGCTCGATTAATATGACTTGCTCTAGTTCCTTGATCATTGATTTTGTGGCGTCGGAGTCATCGGGAATCACAAAAGATCGAGGGACCCTTTGATCTCCATCCTTTTCGATTTTCTGGTTGTCTGGTTGGGTCGAAGCCGATGTCTGTGATTGCTATTTGGTGTCCCGTTCTCCTTACGGGCCCGATCCTTTTATCGGCGAAAGTGAGGATACTGGTTTAGCTTCGTCGACGGCGAACATTTGTTTCGCGGCTGGTTGTTCTCCGTACACCGTTTTGACACCTCCCGGTGTCGGGAATTTGAGGGCCTGGTGTAGGGTCGAAGGCACAGCTCTCATGTTGCGGATCTATGGCCTTCCGAAAAGGGCGTTATATCTCATATCGCCTTCGATCACGTGAAACTTTGTTTCCT
>AWOL01S0063734.1:0-10264 GCA_000715115.1 Nicotiana otophora
CAAAGCTTGAGCACAAGCATCACAATGCATTTGAACGTTCAAGACAACCGTTATTACCGGAGGCTGCCAGGAAAAAAAAAACATTTTTCACACTTCCATATTAATTTAATTAATCAAGGAATTTTTTTTTAAAAAATGATTGGCAAAGTGAAAAAAAAGGCACCTCGGTGCACAAAATATTCTGTGATCACGAAGGGTCCGGAGATGGACCGCACCCAAAGTGGATGTGATGTAGGTAGCCTAGATGCAAGCATCATCGACTGATTCCATGGCTTGAACCTAAGATTTATAGGTCACAAAGAGACAAATTTACCGTTGCTCCAAGGTTCCCTTCGATTGGCAAAGTGAAACAAGAAACTTAAGCCGTGAATTTATTTTGTGTCAAGTGAAACAAGACACAAAATAAATTCACGGCTTAAGTTTCTCAGTTTGGTATATAGTTATTGAATTGTTCTACATCTGATTGTATATGGTAACTTGGTCTCCTTAAATACTTTTGGACAATCCTTATTCATTTTTGTAACACTACAGCCGTTTAGCTAGCTCTGAGTATATTCAAGAGAATGTACATACAAACTAAATGATTAATTATATAATATTCATTAATACACTGATGGCATCATTTTGTGTAAAGATTTAGGTCCAAATCAGTAACTCAACAACAAAAAAAGCATTTCCAATACTAATTTCATGTCCCAAATCATTGTAAGGAAACCCAACTATAATTTGCATGTCGCAAATAATTACAGGGGTAATTGTTCCTGCTAATTATAAGTGGTTGCTCATATGATATTAATTTAAGTCATTCGCCAACCAGGCTTTCCATTGTCTTTCTTCACATTCATATTTTCAAGATAAAGCCAAGCTTTAATTTGTCTTGTGATTGTCACTATTCCTATAATCTGTATATATATAGCCAACACCCTAAACATTTCAAATATTGAATGTCAATCCCGTGAATTCTCCTAGGTCCCATCTCATTATAAGATGTGCTCATATCACCAACAAATTAAGGTTGCGGTTAAGTAGTACGTACTCCTTCACCCTTTATCAGATGTCTTGAGTTCGAGCCCTTAGTGGGGAACCACTGTTGTTAAAGAACGGTTTATCTCAAGGCGAAATTTTTCGACCCGAATATAGATTTGGTTGGGCTCCAATGCGGGTATCGTTCGCTGGCTGGCAGAGCTGGCCAGTTTCAGTTCCTTTAGCCTAATTAAGAGGTCATGCAGCAGCAAAACCTTGACTGACCCTTGACCTCTGGCTATATATTGCAAACCCAACTGTGGGTCAAAGACAAACTTCTCCCCAGGTCTCCATCTAAGCTTCCTATAGTTAAATGTGCAGTGGCTACGTAGTCCAAAATATCCTTTTGCTACGTATTCAAAGTAAAAATCCTTTCGTATGTTATCATATCATGTTGCTTCTAAAAATACATCTAAGCTAAACTTTATTTACGTTGTGTTTATTTCCATAGCCTACTTCGTTTTCAATCATTTGGTATCACTATTATCTTAACTACAAACTTTAAACAAAAAGGAATTAATTAGAGAAATTGCACCTACATAGCATAAACGTACTTATGGCTAAATCTGTCAATTCATAACTATAATTGGAAGTTTAGGGATAATAATGAGTTACCAGTTAAATCCTTGGAGGCAAGTATCAAGGACGAGAAGCCACATTGGTTTGTTCAGAATTATTCACTTTGCATGTGCTTGGTCGGGAGGTAACTTTAGTTTATATAATAACTTTTTTTCCCATCAAGAAAAGATAAATTATAGTACTAATCTCGTAATCAATTGGTCATGCAAACACTTTTATACCATTGAGACATGTAGGACTAAATATCAATCAGTTTTGAATATTGAATTTAAGTTTATGAGTTCGAAACTTAAAAATAAAACGAAAGCAGCGTTCAAGTAACAAATAATGAGACAGAGATGATTATCCACAAGTATATATAGAAATAATAATGAGTTAGTAGTAAGTAAATTACCTCATCTTTTTTCTCTTCTTTGGGCTCTTCTTTCTTTATAATTTCCTCCTTAATTTCTTCTTCGGGTGGCTTAGGTAAAGGTGAAATGAGTTCAACTTTTCTGCCACTTTTGTTTTTGACCCTTTCACACACTTTAAGAGGGTCTGCAGCTTTGCCTTTTACCACCACCTTACTGGTCTTGTAATCCGCCGTTACTTCCTCTACTCCTGTACTTCCAATTTCACCATCAAAATTCGAGTTTAAGTTTCGTATATAAACTCATAAAATCATATCAAGGTCCTAAACGGTATATATATTACTCCCTCCGGTCCACTTTAAGTGACCATTTTATCAAGATTCATATATAAAATAAAGTTAATGTCTTTGTTGGAGTATAGTCTTCATTCATGGTATTAAATGTTATACTTGGGAGTTAACGAATTCTTGAATTTAAAAACGTGCAAAGGATAATGATAGAATAATTAAATGAAGATTATTAAATTAATGACTTGTTTTAGAAAAAGAAAATCTCCTAGAACCAATAAAAAGAACAAATGGGATTTGAAAGATTTTGCCTTGCATTTAAGCAAATAGCCAAAAATTTGAAAACCAAAAGAATGCAATGGAATTAGAGGATAAAGAGACCTTGGAATCTTTTCAAGGATCTAGCAACTTTTCTAGCACAAGCTTCACAATGCATATCAACCTTTAGCACTATTTCTTCTTCCTTCTTCTCTTTCTCCTTGTTTTCTTCCACTTTCTTCTCCTATATGTTCAAAGAAAACAAGAAACAAAAACAAAAACATAGCTAGAGTACCTACATTGATATATAATGTTATAAATATAAATAGTGTTAATATAAAGAGGATAAACTTAATTACCTCACCCATGTTAATGCTAGCTCTTTAAACAATGCTGATTTTCAATGAATTTGAAACTCTGCAAATGAAAAACCTCTCTATTTTAGACTCTATTGTTGTTTTACTGCTTTTGGTTGGGCAAAATGAGAAGAAAGCACATTTAAGTAGAGGTGGACAGAGGCCCAATGAATGGTGACATTGCAAATCTGACCTGGAATTTTTGAAATTGCATTAGTGGTCCATTTGCTGAGTCAGCATCTATTATTTGTCCTAGTTGTCTACTATCGGTCATTTACGTTACTGTTTCCTTTTATCTCCCATTTTATTATAGTCACTGTTTTAATTTACTTGTTTTTTCCCCTATCTGATCTTTGTTTTGAATGAATATAAAAAGGAAAATTTTAATTATTGAACTCTCTCAATGACTCCATCTAAAAACTAAAGTTGTAATTTAAAAGGAAAATTTTAATTACTGATATAAAAAGGAAAATTTTAATTATTGAACTCTCTCCATGACTCCATCTAAAAATTAAAGTTGTAATTTATTTGACATATAAGACCATTTAAATTGAAGAACTTAAGATTTTAAATAACCAAAACCATATTTGTGGATTTGGAGAGTTATATAATACAAAAGACCGTTGGGAGAATACGTAGAGTCTTTTTGCTTTAGGAAAACTAATAATTGTAAAATAAAAAATAAGCAATTTAATTTTCTGATAGCGCGAGCTGATAAGAAATTGTTAGTGAACTTTAGAATTTTCACATGTCTCCTAAATTAAAGGTATTGTTTGGTGGCTAAATGTTTTTTAAGAATACATATATTAATTAACTTACAACAATTGTCAAAACAAATAGTGGATGCATTAACAATTTGTCTTCAATAATTTAAAGTCTTGAAATATTTGTCTTTGATATTTTGTTCTTCAATTCCTATAATATCCAAACAGCCAATTCCAAAGTGCAGGTTATACCATAATAATTGCAAAAGATTATTGAGAAAACCCAAAACGGCCAAGAAAATTCGTACACTTCAGATATGACAAAAGGAAGATTACTTTTTGTATGCATAGAAAATATATAAAATCTCTGAATTATTAGGTGAACGGAGCCAATGCATTTTCCAAAGGTCCCCTCTTCCAATTCCCTATATATGAGAATTAATAACTGAAAAGAAAAGAAAAGAAAAAGAAAAAGAAAGTTGAAAACGGGGAAACTGAAAATCCTAGCACAATATTGGGTTGTACATATCAATTAATTAGAGGAGGATCTTCAAAGCTAGAGAAGGGTGAATGGACATGGAAACATGAGGAAATGAACATTAATCCTATAAACATTTCTTGTGTTTGATTCGCAATGATCCACTATAAGTCGCGAAGTTAGAACTTTATACAAAAGATTTAAAAATAATAATAAAGATCACATGTATAAGATTTGATCCTATGACGGTTATTTTTGGATTCGTTGTCATTTTACTAGACTTTTTCTTATGAAAAATCACAAAAATTATTTTTATGCTATTTACAACAACAACAACAACAACCCAGTATAATCCCACTAGTGGGGTCTGGGGAGGGTAGTGTGTACGCAGACCTTACCCCTACCCTGGGGTAGAGAGGCTGTTTCCAAATGACCCTCGGCATCCTTCCCTCCAAGAACTCCCCACCTTGCTCTTGGGGTGACTCGAACTCACAACCTCTTGGTTGGAAGTGGAGGGTGCTTACCATCAGAGCAACCCACCTTGTCAATTTTTTTTTATTTTGTATAATATAAACTTTTTTTTTATTTTGAACCCCTTTCGCCAAAAAATTACGCTGTATATATAAGGCAAAATATGTTTTTTACCTCTATATATATTATGTTTTGAATCCATTTGACATAAACCCAAAAACATAGTTTAGTAGTCAAGAGGTTCAATTCGAGTCAGCGTAATGGCCATTTATGAAGTGACATGTGTGGTGATAAAATGTTATCTCCTCGTCATATCTGGTCTTTGTTATAATGAGAAGAGTTTTTGAAGATGATTGATTTATGAATCTGTCTTCTTGTTTACAAGTTGACGCCTCCACTATCATCACATTACTCACACTTATGGACTATAGTGTTCCTCTTATTCCTTTTGGTTTTTCTTTTGCTACAAAATGAGAGAATCGACAGTAAAGAGATGAATTGCCTCATCTCAATAGAGTTGGAATGATCATTTAAACATGTCACATCAAATTTCATAACATAATTTAATTGAGACAGAACAATGGGTGTACTACGTATATACCTAAATATTTAAACATGTTAAATGATACAAAATTCAAGTTGAAGTCAATTATATATACTCCTCTCTATAAATAGCAGGGAAAGCATTTGTATAGGAAAAAACTCTCTACTATATATACACTTCTATGCTTAAGAGGTTTCAGCATATAAATCTCATTAGGTTCGGTTGTACGTACATGAGACTCCTTTAATTATCCTTTTACTTCACTACTAAAAATTACTTGTTTACCGACGCAAATTATCGACGGACGTCCCTCGGTAACAAGACTATATCGAAGGAAGTCCGTCGGTAAGTGGTAGGTAGGTAAAGCCTTCCCCGGTCAAATAAACCGATAGAATCCGTCGGTAAATACCAATGGACCCCATCGGTAAGTCATCGATACATTTCTGACAGTAGTTGGTCAAATAATTTTACTTACCGACGGATATCCGTCGGTATATTATAAAATAATATAATATTAATAATATAAATACCGATGGATATCCGTCGGTAAATTAAAAATAATAATTTAATATTACCGACGGATACCATCGGTAAATTTAGAATTTTAATTTAGTAATTCAAAAATTAAAAATATGAATAAATTCATATTCTGATGGATATCTGTCGGTATTTTTAACAAAATTTGAAGATTTGGTTCACGTCTACCGACGAACTCCCTCGCTAATTAAGAATTATGGATTGAAAATGAATAAGTGTTCCGTCGGACTCTGTCGGTAAGTCCCTCGGTAAATTTGGTACATTTTTGGCAAGGAGTGCCTATGTTTTGTTGCACCACCTGCCAGCCAGAATATTACAATAGAAACAGAAATGCAACCACAATAAAACTCAACTTAACAACAACAAAACTTTATAAATTATCCAAACATCCAAATTATCCCATCAAACATCAAAACTATCCGACTAAACTTCAAAATGTAACATTCAAAATTAACATCCAACTAAACAACAATCCAACCAAACATAAAATCACTCATCATCTTCGGACTCCCTCTCATCTTCTTCATTATTTATATTATTTCCATCACTTTCATCCTCGTTATAAATGTGGTTTTTTTGGTGGAGAACGGGGCAGGCCGATTAAGTGGTTCACTTGAGCCTTGAGGGAGTCAATGTCATTCCTAAGTGCGTCTCTAATCTTCTCTTCATGCTTTCTTTTTTCTCGTTCATCTGCATAGTTCCTAGAAAGTTGTTGAATCGTTCACCGCATCTCCTTAAGATCCTCATTTTGCACGGTGGTAGATGTCCCAATACCTTGTAATCCACAAAGAGAAGTGGAAAAAATAAAACGAAGAGTTAGAATAGAATAATTCAGCACCTATTAAATCATTGATGATATCACTATTGTTTGGCATAGACAAGATCAATATTTGATTTCACCACTAAATGTTCATTAGGGTTATTTCAAAATAATAAATAAATAAGATAGTGAATTGGAGCTAAAGACAAAACAAACATGAACAGAAAAAGGAAATGATTAGGGATTTGGTTTCTTAAGTCGACTATGGTAGATAGGAATCAAGAAAGTATGGGGCAAAACGTTTTTGTCCTACCAACTACCATCAAAATAAAGTCTTAGCTAGCGTTTGGCCATAGATTCCCAAATTTATTTTGAAAAATCTGTTTTGGGTGAAGTTTGGCTTGAAGATGAAAATGTGTTTGGACATACATTTTCAAAACATATTTCACAAATTTATTTTGGGAAAACATGTGTATTATTAGGGATTTGGCCCAAAATCAGCTATTGAATTTGGAATTTCGCCAAAATATAGGCAAAATCTATGGCCAAACATGTGTTTGTCAAATAAAACTCAAGTTTATTTTGGCAAATCTATGGCCAAACGGGTCCTTAGAATTCAATCTTCTAAAAAGGCACAGAAATAGTACTAACAAACTCATTTTGTCTGAGCTCTACTCCCTTTTCAGAAAAAAAGCCTGCTCCTTTTGTCTCTTCCCTCTATGAGTCATAATAAACAATTCTTTTTCTTTGGGTAAATATTTTAGATCAATATAAGCTACAACAAAGCCAAATACTGAAATTGAATTTATGCTAAAATACAACAAGGACAGTTAACCAGTCCCACCACAATTCACTATCCAATGCCTCTATCCACCTGTCATTCTCTATAAATACCTCTAGTTATAAACACCTGAATCACCCTCACTCACCATAAATATATCTAAGCTAACAGACTCACTTGTCTTACACCTCCCATACTTGAAAAAATTTAACTTCTTTCATCCTTATAAACATTCTAATAATTGAAATTAATAGAATGCACTATCAAACAGAGTCTTCGAATAGCAGATGATTAAACGAGCATCCCAATTAGAAATAATTGGCATTACCATCATAAATAGGAGGCAGTTCAAAAAATTACTTTCCGTTGGGGGAAACGATAATGAAATCAATTATCTATCTTTAGAAGGTGCATATGTATCAGGAACAATTTAAAAAGTGCATGATAATTTCTTCAACCTGTTACAATTTGACATAGTAGAGTTGAATGATTGTACTTGATAATCCTGCAACCTGTCTACCTAGATGCTATAAGTGATTTATGACACATTTGCCTTCTATTAATGAAGTCGTAAAGTTATTTCTCATCGTGAGATGAGATTAACATGGATTTACCAAATGGCAAACCAAACATAATCTTCAGCTTCAATCTGAGAGCTGAAAATTGCATTTCTCTAAAGGTCCCCATTGTTTTTACTTGCAAATCAGTTTTTGCCCCAAATCAAAAGAATTTGTACTATGCTGAACTAAAGAAAGTACCTTTGCTGCGATATCCACATAATAAATAAAAACAACCATTACCATTTCAGAAAGGAAATCAACAAACATTATCAATAATGAAAGGTCAAGTATCTACATTTTGTAAGAGCCTAGTGTATGATAATACATAGAAGCAGAAACTCTAAAAAACTCCAGCTAGTTGTACACAAATTATTATTGCAGTCAAGATTCTAGTACTAAAAAATTGCCTTTGATTATCACTAAATAGGAATAATCAAAATTTCCAAACATACAAGAACCCCATATGACAAATCTCCACACTAAGCGAAAGTATATACCTTGTAGTCCACACACGGGGTGATAAAAATTGTGCTCGGAGGAAAGGCCGTATGCTCTACCCTTATACACGCCTCCAACCACGTTCAACCACAATGGGAGAGAAAAAACTCACCGAGATAAAGTTGCATGAAGGTCTTAGTAGGGTTTTGCTCTTTGCCCAATTCTTATAATGGCAACGGCATCGGTCAAGTCACAGCCACTGCATTATTCATCTTTACCCAGTTGAAATGGGGCCAAAAAAGCCACACTAACACCAGCCACCGCTTCCGCCGCCGTGAGTCTTCTTCGTCTACAGCCGATAACCACCTCAATACACCCCAAATCACCGACTTGAATGGAGGTTCTGACTCCGACAAGCTCCCAGTATAAGAACAAAGACTATAAACAAAGACAAGCTCCCAGTAGAAGAAGAAGAAGAACGGCAAAAAGAGGAAAACGTGTTGTGGAATTTAGGGGCAAGAAAGAGTGTAATGAAGGTGGGATTAGAGGCTGAAACGGCACTGTTAAGAAAGAGGTAAACCACCCAATTATCTTAATTATCAAATATTTAATTCTGTGTTGTGGAATTTATGTGTAATATTTAAGTTTCTGAAAATATTATGCTCGTAGTTGTAATATTTTCAAGCGAATGTAGTAATTATCAAGATGTGATCAATTATTTTATTATTCCTTCCCATCCACTTTAATTGAGTTTTTAGATGTTTTAACATATATTAAGAAATTCTTCTTTTAGCATTAATTAACAATGAAATTGACCATAAAATATAAATAATCTTGATAAAGTATAATTCATCTTTTAGCATTAATTAACAATGAAATTACTATTAATAATTTAAAATAAATCATAAGCTAATGTAATTATTAATTTACAAGCTAATTACTGCTAAACCACTTTTATGTAGTTAAGTATCAAGTAATTGCCTAATCAATCACTAATATTACTTAAGGATATCACTAATGTACTTCTACATAGTGTAGTTATCATTTTATAAACTAATCAATGAGTAATATTTCTTAAGAATACTGCTAATACACTTTTACTTAGTAGATTTTTCAATGTATAGGCTAATCTATCACTAATTTTTCTTACTGGTATTACTAATACATTTCTACTTAGAGTACTTCTTAATGTATAAGCTAATCAATCAATAATAATTCTTAAGACTACTATTAATACACTTCTACTTAATTAGTATAATTATTAATATATGGGCTAATCAATCACTAATATTACCTAAGGATACCACTAATACATATCTACTTTTTGTAATTATCAATTTATAAGCTAATTAATCGCCAACATTTCTTACTGATATTGCAAATACACTTCTGCTTAGTGTAATTTTCAGTGTATAAACTAATCAATTAGTAATAGTTCTTAAGACTATTAGTGATAAAATTTTACTTAATCAGTGTAATTACTAATAGATAGGCTAATCAATTATTAATATTACTTAAGCATACCGCTAATATGCATCTACTTTATGTAATTATAAATTTATAAGTTAATCAATCGCTAACATTTCTTACTGATATTACTAATACACTTCTACTTAGTGTAATTCTTAATGCATAAGCTAATCAATCAGTAATAGTTTTTAAGACAATACTAATACACTTCTACTTAATTAGTATAATTATCAATGTATAGGCAAATGAATCACTAGCGTTACTTCAGGATACCACTAATATTACTTAAATAATCACAAATATTACTTAAATAATCACAAATATTTCTCACATATAGCATTAATACACTTCCATTTAGTGTATATGTAACGACTCGACCGGTCTGTCACGCCCCAAACCTGGGAGCGAGACTGGGACCTGGTGCCTCAACTAACCTGGTGTACCAAATTGCGACTAAGGGACTCTGAACATATAATGTCATAATTTGTCCATGGGGTCACCTTGCAAGACAATTTACGAAGTAAAATATAAAACTGAATGGAAACTAGTGCTGACTAAACATCAATATAAAGTTGGGCCGACAAGTCCGTCATAACTACTACAACTGACAAATCACCAAAATATACATACCAGGCCTACAAGCCCAACATAGTGTACTAACTGACAGG
>AWOL01S0063743.1:0-11190 GCA_000715115.1 Nicotiana otophora
CGCGGCACCCGGATGGATGGAATACCGCGAGCTGTGGGCCTCCTCAAGAATCAACTCCCGAAGTCCATCTACATTAGGCACACATAGCCGGCCCTGCATCCTCAATACGCCATCATCACCAATAGTCACACCCCTAGCATCACCCTTCCGAACCATGTCCTGAAGAACGAGTAGGTGGGGGTCAGCATACCGACTCTCCCTGATACAGTCATAAAGAGAAGACCTGGAGACCACGCAAGCAAACACCCGACTCGACTCCAAAATATCCAATCTCACAAGCTAACTCGCTAAGGCCTAAACATCCAATGCCAAAGGTCTCTCTACTGCTGGAAGGTATGCTAAACTCCCCAAACTCTCCGCCCGGCGACTCAAAGCATCGGCCACCACATTGGCCTTCCCCGGATAATACAAAATAATGATATCATAGTCCTTAAGAAGCCCCAACCATCTCCGCTGATGCAAATTAAGATCCTTCTGCTTGAACAGATGCTGTAGACTCCAGTGATCAGTATAGATCTCATAATGAAACCCATACAAATAATGACGCCAAATCATCAAGGCGTGAAAAATGGCTGCTAACTCAAGATCATGGACATGATAGTTCTTCTCATGGGTCTTCAACTGGCGCGAGGCATAGGCAATCACCCTACCCTCCTGCATCAGAACACAACCAATGCCTATCATCAAGGCATCATAATACACGGTGTAAGAACCTGAAGCTGATGGTAGAACTAACACTAGAGCTATGGCCAAGGCAGTCTTGAGCTTATGAAAGCTCTCCTCACATTCATCCGACCACATGAATGGAGCACCCTTCTGGGTCAATTTGGTCAAGGGCGATGCAATAGATGAAAATCCCTCCATAAAATGACGGTAATAACCCACCAAACCAAGAAAGCTTTTAATCTCTGTGGCTGAGGATGGTCTAGGCCAACTCTACACCGCCTCTATCTTCTTCAGATCCACCTAAATACCCTCACTGGACACCACGTGCCCCAAGAATGCTATTGAACTGAGCCAAAACTCACACTTGGAGAACTCTGCATAAAGNCAGATCCACCTAAATACCCTCACTGGACACCACGTGCCCCAAGAATGCTACTGAACCGAGCCAAAACTCACACTTGGGGAACTTTGCATAAAGCTTCTCCTTCCTCAATCTCTGTAATACAATCCTCAAATGCTGAGCGTGCTCCTCCTGGCTACGAGAGTACACCAGGATGTCATCAATGAATACAACAACGAATAAGTCCAAATAGGGCTGGAATACGCTGTTCATCAAATGCATGAACGCTGTTGGGGAATTGGTCAGCACAAAAGACATCACTAAGAACTCATAATGGCCATATCGGGTCCTGAAAGCTGTCATACGAATATCTGAGTCCCGAATCTTCAGCTGGTGATAACCGGATCTCAAATCAATCTTGGAGAACACCCTTGCTCCTTGAAGTTGGTCAAATAAATCATCAATATGAGGCAAAGGATGCTTATTCTTGGTTGTGACCTTGTTCAGCTGCATGTAATCAATGCAAATTCTCATGGAACCATCTTGTTTCTTCACAAATAGAACCAACGCACCCCAAGGTGACACACTAGGCTGAATAAACCCCTTATTAAGGAGTTCCTGAAGTTGTTCTTTCAATTCCTTCAACTTCGCCAGTGCCATACGATATGGTGGAATAGAAATGGGCTGAGTGCCCGACACCAAATCAATACCAAAGTCAATATCCCTGTCAGGCGGCATGCCCGGCAGGTCTGCAGGAAAAACATCCGAAAAATCACGTACCACCGGAACAGAATCAATGGTAGGAGTCTCTGTACTAACATCCCTCACAAAAGCCAAATAAGACAGGCAACCCTTCTCAACCATACGTTGAGCCTTCAAATATGAAATCACTCTATTTGGTACATAATCTACAGAACCGCTCCACTCAACCCTCGAAAATCCCGGCATCGCGAAGGTCACGGTCTTAACGTGATAATATAGAACAGCATGACATGGAGATAACCAATCCATGCCCAATATCATATCAAAGTCAACCATACTGAGCAACAATAGATCCACTCGGGTCTCCAGACCCCCAATAGTCACCACACAAGACCGATATATATGGTCCACAACAATAGTATCGCCCACAGGAGTAGATACATGAATAGATAAAACTAAAGACTCATGGAGCATATCCAGAATATGGGCAAAATACGAGGAAACATATGAATAGGTGGAACCAGGGTCAAATTTTACGAAGGCATCTCTATGACAAACTGAGACGATATATGTAATCACGGCATCTGAAGCAATAATATCTGGTCTGGTAGGGAGGGCATAGAAACAGGCCTGGCTATCCCCTGATCTGCCTCCCCCTCTAAGGTGACCCTTAGCTGACTGACCTCCACCCCGAGCTGACTGGGCGGGTGGTGAAGTAACTGGTGCTGAAGTCGAAGGCTGACTCTTCTGCTGAGATAGACCTCCATGACGATGAAGATACCGCCTTCACATATGCCCCAACTCCTCACACTCAAAACAACTCCTTAGTGTTGGTGGCGAGAACTAAAAGGAACCCCTAGCACCGAGATAACTGGTAGAAGAACCTGGCATGGAGAAGCCCTGAACTGGTGGAGCACGGGACGAACTCTAAGCTGGAAGGTCACCGAGTGATGAGTGGCCCTGATGAGAATTGTGAGAACCATGGCCAGATGATGTACCACGGTGAAATGGCCGAGCTGACTGAGCCTCTCTGAAATGACAACCTCTACCGTGATGGAACTGACCCCCAAAAGGAGCATCGCTGAATCCACCCTGACAACGAGGCCTCTTGGCCTCCCTCTCAACCCTCTCCTGACCGCGAACCATCTCAATCTGTCGAGCAATGTCGACAACCTCATCAAAGGTAGCACCAGACACCCTCTCTCTGGTCATAAGCAACTGTAGCTAAAAAGTGAGACCATCAATAAACCTCATGATCCTCTCCCTGTCTGTGGGAACCAACCAGATAGCATGACGGGCCAACTACGAGAATCGCATCTCATACTGCGTCACAGACATATCACGCTGGTGAAGCCACTCAAACTATCTGCGCAATTCCTCTCTATGGGACCGAGGCACGAACTTCTCCAAAGAGACCATGTAGAACTGCTGCCAAGTAAGGGGTGCTGCGCCAACAGGCCTACGCCTCTCGTAAGTCTCCCACCATTTGAGTGCAACCTCAGGAAACTACAAAGTAGTGAATGATACCACATAAGTCTCCAGAATACCAGCAGTACGGATTATCCTCTGACACCTATCCAAGAAGTCCTGAGCATCCTCTCTCTCTGTCCCACTGAAAGGTGGCGGCTGGAGTTTCCCAAATCTCTCCAACCTACGCTGATCATCCTCAGGCATAGAAGGAACCACATAATCTTGTGCAGCTGCTATCGGCTGGGCTGGTGGTGCCCCGGTGTCTGGAGTCCTTGAACAACCTGTTCGGGTGTGCGAGCAATGAGAGTCTGAGTGCATGTGCCTCCCCCGACCTGAGAAGTGGTTGCAGCCGTTGAGATAGAGACCGCATGAGCAAGGTCGGTACGCGCTGTCAGAATCTGAGCTAGGGCCTCCTGAAGGCCTAGAATCATAATAGGCACCGGTGGTGCCTGAGCTGGTGCATCAACAATTGGAATCTGGTCCTGATCTGGGGCAACTGGTAGATCTGCAGGTACTGCCCCAGCTGCGGTGCAGGCTGCACCTCTGCCCTTAACACGGCCTCTACCTCGGCCTCAGCCTCGGCCTCGGCCTCTCGCGGCCCTGGCTGGTGGTACTGGTGGCTGGCCCTCCTGACCGGTAGTACGAGTCCTCACCATCTATGAGAGAATGAAACAACAGATGTTTAGTTACTAGAATTAACAAATGCGCACGACAAGAATTCAAGAATGTGGAGTTTCCTAAGGGTTCTGCAGCCTCTCAAAGATAAGTACAGACGTCTCCGTACCGATCCGTAAGACTCTACTAAACCCGCTCATGACTCGTGAGATCTATGTAACCTAGGCTCTGATACCAACTTATCACAACCCAAACTAACCCTGTCGTGATGGCGCCTATCGTGGAACTAGGCAAGCCAACTCATTTTCCAAAAAATACAAACAGATATTTGTAATTCAAAGATAATATCAAGGCTATTTAACATAAAAACCTTCGTAAAGAAGTTCAATTCAAAACAAAAGTGCAGAAAAAAAAGCCCGACATCGGGGTGTCACTAGTCATGAGCATCTACTACAATTTGTCTGATAATATCGAGACTAACATAGTCTGGAAAATAGCTAAATACAACTAAAGGAAGATAAGAGTGAGAAGAGCAGGGCTGCGATCGCCAGGCAGCCACCTTGCTATCCCCGAGAAAATCTATAACTGGAATAGTCAACAGCCGCTACCGTGTCCAGCTACACCTGGATCTGTACACAAAGTGCAGGGAGTAACGTGAGTATGCTAACTCAGTAAGTAACAAAAGTAAATAAAGACTGAGGAGTAGTGACGAGCAATAAAGCATATAAAGTTCATATCATGAAATCTCGGTAAAATACAACATGCTTTAAAAATTAGTGCTTGAATCAAATCATCTCGTTTAAAACCTAGTTCCAGTAAAAATTATTTAAAGATATTATTCAACAGTTTCAAATAGAGGCTCAATGCAAAGGTGAGAAAAAATGATGAAATCATAAATAGCCCCTCGGGCAAAACATCACTCATATACAGCCCATCGGGCAAACCCCACAGTCACTCATGCCTCTCGGGCATACCTCACAATCACTCATGCCACTCGGGATACATCACAATCACTCATGCCTCCCAGTCACTCAGCACTCGGCACTCGGCACTCGCATTCAGTAGGTACCTGCGCTTACTGGGGGTGTGTACAGACTCCAGAGGGGCTCCTTCAGCCCAAGCGCTATATCAAGCCAAATCATGGCATAAATCACTCAGGCCCTCGGCCTATATCAAACATGCTATGGCATGCAGCCCGATCCCATAAATATCCTCACAAATCAGGCCCTCGGCCTCACTCAGTCATAAACCTCTAAAGCCACTCGGGCTCTCAGTAAAAACAGGGTACTCAGCCCAAAACAACATTTATATGCATCCAAACAGAGTAATAAAATAGCGTTATGCAGTAAACAGGTATAACCATGACTGAATATAGATTTGCAATCGAAAACAGTGAGAGGATAGTAAGAAAAAGGCTCATAAGGGTTCAAACAGCACTAGCACAAGGCCCAAACATGGCATTCCGCCCAATTTACAAAAACTCATTTCTAAAACTCATAAGAATCATATAGTTTCAACAAAATATGCAACTTTACAGTTGCTACGGGATGGACCAAGTCACAATCCCCAATGGTGCACGCCCACATACCCGTCACCTAGCATGTGCATCACCTCAAAATAGTAAATGATTCGAAATCCGAGGTTTCATACCCTCAGGACTAGATTTACAATTATTTACCTCAAATCGGTCAAATATCAACTCTGCGATACTTTTGCCCCTCTATTCGGCCTCTAAACGCTCCGAATCTATTCACAATCAGTACAATATTATCAATTTATGCTAAAGGAATGAATTCCACAAGAAAACTACTAACTTAGACCAAACACCCAAAATCGGCTCAAACCCAGCCCCCGGGCCCACGTCTCAAAATCTGACAAAATTTACAAAACTAAAAAGCCCATTCACTCACGAGTCCACACATATAAAATTTATCAAAATCTGAAATCATTTGGTCCTTCAAATCCTTAATTTACTCTCCAAAATCCCAATCCCTAACCCCTTTTTTCACTTCCAAAAATCCTACTAATTATTGATGAACAAAGCCATAGATTCACGAAATTTATACCATTATGGGTTAGAATCACTTACCCTAACGTTGCTTCTTGAAAACCTTCAAAAAATCGCCCCTCCTGAGTTCCTCAAGCCCAAAATTTAAAATGAAAGACAAAACAACGAGCTAGAGGTTTTCTGCCCAGCACTATCGCACCTGCTGCCTCTTTTTCCGCTTCTGCGATGTCGCACCTGCGGAAATTTCCATTGTAGGTGTGGAACTCACTAAAGAGCCCAGGTTCCGCATCTACGGCCCAAATCATGCGCCTACGCTTGCGCACCTGCACGTAACACTTATCATCTGCGAAGCCAGTCACGTTCCTCTCTTCCGCATCTGCGCCCCAGGTCTCGCACCTGCGGGCTCGCAGATGCGACCTCACCCACGAACCTGCAGACCCAGCCTACCTCAATATTGTTCGCATCTGTGAACTATCACACGTACCAGCGACCTCGCACCTGCAGTTCTCCACTCCGCAGGTGCGGAAATATCAGTAGCAGCAGCTTCAGCTACATTTTGCAACTTCAAAAAATCCGTTAACCACCCGGAATCACTCCGAGGCCCTCGGGACCTCAACCAAGAATATCAAAAAGTTATATATCAACATACAAACTTAGTCGAACCTTCGAATCACTCAAACCACATCAAATTACCAAATTACCCTCGAATTCAAGCCTAAGAACTTCTAAAATTCCAAATTCGACAACCGATGCCGAAACCAACCAAACCACGTCCGAATGACCTCAAATTTTACACCAACGTCACAAATGACACCACGAACCTACTCCAACTTCTAGAAATCCATTCCGACCCCGATATCAAATTTTCCACTGCCGACCGAAATCGCCAAATTTTCAACTTTCGCCAATTCAAGCCTAATTCCACTACGGACCTCCAAATCACAATCCGGACGCACTCCTAAGTCCAAAATCACCTAACGGAGCTAACAAAACCATAAAAATTCAAATCCAAGATCGTTTACACATAGATCAATATCCGGTTAACTTTTCCAACTTAAACTTCTAAATAGGAGACTAAGTGTCTCAATCCACTCTGATACTACTCCGGGCCCGAACCAACTAACCCGGTATAACATAATACAGCTGAATAACACATAAAGAAGTAGAAATGGGAGAAACAGGGCTATAACTCCCGAAACGACCGGTCGGGTCATTACACGCAGGTGCGAAAAAGACCTCGCACCTGCGGCCACTGCTAGTCCTCCTCACTTCCGCATCTGCGACTCAGCCACACATCTGCGGGCTCGCAGATGCAACCAATCTTATGCACCTGCGGTTCTAGCCCAGATCCTCTATATCCGTATCTGCGGCTCACCAAGCGCACCAGCGACCTCGCACATGCGGCTCCCCCTCCGCAGGTGCGGAAAAACACCAGCAGCAGCAGTTCAGCTGCATTTCCAAATTCCAAACCTCCCGTTAGCCATCCGAAATACCCCGAGCCCCTTGGGACCTCAACCAAATATACCAACAAGTCATATATCAACATACGAACTTAGTCGAGCCTTCGAATCACTTAAAACAACATCAAAACACCAAATTACCCTCGGATTCAAGCCTAAGAACTTCTACACTTCCAAATTCCGCAAACGACGCCGAAACCTACCAAACCACGTCTGAATGACCTCAAATTTTACACACACATCACAAATGATACCACGAACCTACTCCAACTTCCGAAAATCCATTCCGATCTCGATATCAAATTTTTCACTACCGACCGAAATTGCCAAGTTTCCTACATTCGCCAATTCAAGCCTAATTGCACTACGGACCTCCAAATCACATTCCAGACGCGCTCCTAAAGTCCAAAATAACCTAACGAAGCTGATGGAACCATCAGAATTCAAACCCGAGACCGTTTACACATAAGTCAACATCCGGTTGACTTTTCCAACTTAAGGTTCTAAATAAAAGACTAAGTGCCTCAATTCACTCCGGACTCGAACCAACTAACTCGATATATCATAATATAGCTGAAAAGCACAAAAGGAAGAAGAAAAGAGAAAAACGGGGCTATAACTCTCGAAACAACCGGCTAGGTCGTTACCGCATCACCCTTCGTGCTTTTACTCTCAACCTCATCATAAGAAACAATAGAAACGACAGGGCATCACCCTTCGTGCATTAACTCTCTCATAACATGGCACAGCATCACCCTTCGTGCATTATCACTCACTCACAAAATATTGCACGACATCACCCTTCGTGCTTTAACACTCTCCCTCACCAAGACAATGAACAGTAACAACACGGAGATAGAAATATCAAGAACAAGTCTTACTTCAACATTCAATTCTGCGTTACTAACCTCAACTTTGAGTCAATACCCAATCAATACCAATTTCCGTAAAACATAATAAGAGTTGTTCAACATAACGAATAGCTAGTCTAATCATGAACAATATGATCTAGGAATACCACGATTAAAATAATAAGACCCACTCGCATGTTATGAGTCGACAACAACGCATAGGTACTCGTCACCTCACCTATACGTGGTACTCAACATACAAACACGTAGCAAATAAGCGAATAATACCTAATCCCTCAAGCCAAGGTTAACCACGACACTTACCTCGCTCTGAAGGCCACTCAATACTCAATCACAGCTTTTTCTTCTAGAATCCACCTCTAAACCACTCGTATCTATTCAAAAACGACTCAATAATATCAAATATTGCTAAAGGAATCAATTACATTGCATAAATTTAGGTAATCAAAACCAACAGCGAAAACAAATATAAAAACCTTCCCAAGACTGGTAATACTGAGTCACGAACTCTAACTGAATACATGAAATGATCTCAAAGATAGAATACTCAATACTGTTTGAATAATAATAAACAGTACAATAAAAATAGAAGGACTCCAAGGAACTGCAACGACCAAGCAACGCTACCTCGAATCCTTGTGACCCCACTCTAACTCTGTCTCTGTCCGATAGCTCCAATACCTGGCTCTGCACAAAATGTGCAGAAGTGTAGTATGAGTACACCATGGTCGGTACCCAGTAAGTATCAAGACTAACCTCAGTGGAGTAGAGACGAGGTACAGTCAAGACTCTCACTAGTCTAATAACCTGTGCAATATAGTATACAAAATAATAGGAAACAAATAACAATAAGGGCAACACAAATCAACCAGTGATATGCCCAGCATGGCAACAAGAACACTATTAATATTGCTCAACAAATAATAAATATAAGTACACCCAATTAAATCAAGTTCTTCAAATAAATATCTTTCGCCTATATGCTTCTCAAATAATACTCTTCAGGATAAAATACTCTTCAATAAATATATTTTGAATATACTCCCTTTAAATAAATTTTTTTCAAATATAATTTCTTTAATCTTTTTAAATATAATTCTTTCAAATAAATCTTTTTCAAATATAATTACTTCATATAAGTATCTTTCGAATAAAAGTCACCAATGTGACACCTCATGCCAAAAACCAAATAAAACTTGATTCCATCGGCAGAAATCTAATATCCGCCGTCAAATCCCTCAAGTGCATCATCAAAGATAGGACTCAAAGTTAAGAAAATATTTAAGATTGATGCAAATCACGAAGGAATCTTACAAAAGAAAGACGCCCCTGAGACCAAAGAAAAACTATGCTTTCATAGCTACTGCGCCGTCAAGCAACTTCCTTCAACCCTACGTGATCCTTTTAACTAACAAATAATATTGCTTAAATCCACAAGTTAGAAACTTACTCGGCAACTTAAGTTGCCTTATCACAGCAACCAGGTTCCCTTTTTCCATTACTTTACATGGCCAAATCACTAAGAACCCTTTGTAATGAAATAATGAAAACGAAGGCTTTTATACCTTGTCCCCTGATAGTTATCGTTTACAGGGTACCAAAAGGAAACAGCAGAATACGATGCATACAATCACTTTTAAATAGATCTAAACATTATCTAGATTTACGCGTCAAAGTTATCGGCGAAACCAAACTCATAGACACAGTCGAATAACTCAGAATTACGCGACTAAAATATGCACCAATCACGACAGCATATTCGTGTATATAATCCTACAGCTATACAAATATATATCATGTTATCTAGGTAGATTCAAGCAGGTTGTGATACCAATTAATGGAAAACAGGTATAAAAAGCGGAAACAATAGCCAGGATCACTTGCATGTTATATAGACAATACATAGTCACATATTTTAATCGAACATAAAATCGATACTTATCTAGCATAAGCAAAAACCATCCACGAGATCATCCTCCAGTTCCACGGTCTTTTGCTGTGTGATCCGAATAATGCCCGGAATTCGCGAAACTCGTGTGGGCGAGTTTCTCGTAGGAAAAACGTGCAGTAAAAACCATAGCCTTCTTATGGAATAAGACCCCTTTATATAGCCACAGGTTTTAGGGTTTAAAACATTTTCCTAAACATGGTGTGTCTTCCTTTTCCACCAAGAAATAGAATTCCATTTAATTCCCAATTATTCAGGCACAACAGGGACCGCAATATTTAATTAACGAGGCTTCCTATTATGGACTAATTCGAATATTCGAATTAATACTACCATAATAAATTACGAATTATTCCACTAAAAATTCGTAACTGCACTTCTCAGTTCAATTTCGAAATTTTTCCATTAAACCTTATTTAACTCCTCATGTTAAGATTCATATACTAATCAAATAAATTAAATTACTGATAATTTAATTCATTGATTATTTCCTTTAGATTTCGCTTAACTTACTTCATGTGACGGATGCAAAATCCACATGCAGGGTTTACACATGAAAACTTATAAGCTTTCATAAAAGTGTATCATCAATCTCTAGACCGAGACATGAATTTCATCAACTAACTATTACTTCGTCAATGTATATCCTCATTGTCCAATTTACCAGGCATATTGACTCACAAAAGCATCTCGCCTTTTAATAAATTAAAACAATATTATATACACAACTAATAATAATTATATCAAGATTAAGAGTATAAGTACATTTAATGGCTAGAGAATTTATTTTATTAAGTCAGTAAAAAATACTTATCTCTACTTGTTCCGTTCAATACATACAAAACGTACTAGCACAAAAAGTTCGAATTAAACCATTCCCATAATCAAGATAAATTATATTTAATCTTGTGCTACAATCATTCCTGATGGTTTGTCCAATTCCATCATTAGATTATGAACTCAAACTTTATATTTATAAGAACCGATGATTTAATCTTCCGTGTATAAGCTGAACTCTATACACTAAATTATCTACTATATAAGTAAAGAATACGGACGAATATATGATCTATTTCAAACTTTATTAAAATTGAATAAACAAGTATTCT
>AWOL01S0063744.1:0-25872 GCA_000715115.1 Nicotiana otophora
TTTTATGGATTTGGAGGCTGGGAGTTCTCAGGACCAGATTGTTTCATGTTGTGGACTGTGAGGTTGTGGCCGAAGCTAGCCAGATAATAGTATGTGTTATGATTCAGTCATTGTGGACTTTCGGAGGGTTATTTATCTATTGGTGGGTAACCATAGTCGATTTGGGGGCCCATTGGTAGGCCTAACTAGGATGGGTATTCTACATCGAGTCGGATTCTTTGGTTCCATACTGCTATTGTTGAAGGATGTGCCATTCGGTTGTTGCTGAGCTTATTCGTGTTCTAAAATGATTTGTGAGTTAATCTTCTATGGGGTTGCGATTCGTGGGTTATATGCACACCCGGTGTGGTTTTATTTGGGCTTTATAGCGGAATTTGAGCGAGATGAATATTTGGGTATTGCATGATTGATTGCACGTTGGCTATGTTCTTTCCGTATTATGGTGTTGTGTTATTTGCTCTCTGTGGTTACGGTAATGCACCTTGAGTACTTGATGTAGGATTGTGCATGGTTATTGATTTTGAGCATAAGGGCTGAGGTATTTCATATGGATCAATGTTTGGATGGGATCGCGCATTGCGGCAGAGTCGTGTTGAGATATAATCCTTTGTCTTAGATTCGTGTGTTATAGTTCTACGGTGTGTGATGGGCTCTTAGCATTGCGTTGGGGTGGTACCCGTCGAGCTTGCGGACGGTTCTCTTTTTTGAGTCATTTTCATGATTGAGTATATTTGGAATGTTGCTTATTGGTTCACGGATTGCACGGATTATGGCTTTAGATAGTATTGGTGTGGCATGTCAGTAGAGTAGCTGGTATTTGATAAGATGATGTCGTCGGATCTAGGATGGGTGCTATCAGATTTGATTGTGGTATATTTGGAAGGATAATATTGAAAGTCGGCTTATATATTGCTATGGTTCTTGTTAGAGGAGAGGGAGCTCCATGATTGGTGGATCTGATGAATGGTTATGAGTTTCTGCGTGTTTCTTTAATCATCGGTAGTGTACGAAGGTTTTAGAATGGAGTCTTATTTGATATGAGGTTTATTACCGGCATTGGGCTGTTTTGAGCAGCTACTGTGATTAGAAATCATTGCTTTGAGCATTTAAGCTATGTGGTATTTGAGTTTTGAGTATTCGAGTTATGGTTACGACTTTTGGTACAACTTGTTTACACTTATACAGTAGGTAGATGCGAAATTCTGATCTTATAAGAAATTCTGAATGTCAGAAATTGGATTCGAAGGCTTGTGGGCTAGGAAGAATTGAGAAATTTCATTTATGTTGTGTTATCGGACCTGAGGGATATAGTGACGTGGGATCACCCCCGAGTACGTGCATGGTAAGGTTATACGGCGGTTTGATGGTTTCGGCAACAACTCTTGGCACGTTCGAGGACGAACGTATGTTTAAGTGGGGGGGATGTAACGATCCGACCGGTCGTTTTGAGCATTTACACTTCGCTCGGTTGTTTGAGGGCATGCGTAGCTCCGTATGATGTACTATGACTTATATGAATCGTCGGTTTTGGTTTTCAGGTTATTCGGAATTGATTTGAAAGAATGATTCTCAACTAGAAGCTTTAAATTTGAAAGAGTTGACCAAGTTTGACTTTTTGTGAATTTGAACCCGGAATGGAGTTTTGATGGTTCTGTTAGCTTCGTTGCATTATTTTAGACTTAGGAGCGCGTCCGAATTGTGATTTGGAGGTCCGTAGTGGAATTTGGCCTGAAATGGCAGAAGTTGGATTTTTAGAAAGTTTGACTGGGAGTGGACTTTTTGATATCGAATTCGGATTGTGATTCCGGGAATTGGAATAGTTTCATTATGTTATTTGGGACTTGTGCGCAAAATTTGAGGTCAATCGGACGTGATTTCATAGGGTTCGACATCGATTGTGGATGTTTGAAGTTTAAAAGTTTATAGATTTTGATTTGAGGTGCGATTCGTCATTTTGATGTTGTTATGTGTGATTTGAGGCCTCGAGTAGGTCTATATTATGTTATGGGACTTGTTGGTATGTTTGGACGGGGTCCCAAGGGGCTCGGGCGTGTTTCAGATTGATTTCGAATCATTTTCTTCAATGTTGCTTTTGCTGGTTCTAGTGTGACCGCACCTACAACTGGTTTGTGCAGGTGCGATGGTCGCAGAAGCGACAAAGGGGTCGCAGGAGCATAAAATATTGCAGGGGCAGGGTTTCGCAGAAGCAAAGATTGCTTCGCATCTACGAAGGCACAGATACGGTAAGTTGAGCGCATAAGCTGTTGTCAGCGCAGAAGCGATATTTGGACGCGCACCTGCGAGTACGCAGATGCGGGTATTTACCACAGGTGCGAGGGCAGGCCTCCAGTGCTTCTCCACAGAAGCGTGATTTTTGGTTGCAAAAGCGATGCCGTAGAAGCGGCTAGTGTGTCGCAGGTGCGAAAGTGCTGGGCATACAAGGGTTCGCGATTTTGGCTTCATTTTAACATTTCCAAGCTCGAATTGAGGCAATGTTTCAGGTAAATGTCACCATATGAATTAGGGTAAGTGTTCTCTACTCGATTTTGGTTATATTTCATGAATCTACCTTCCTTTTGGTAATTGGATTGTGAATTTAAAGAGGAAACTGGGGGTTTTGGCCTAAAGTTTCATAATATAAATATTTTAGTTTTGAACATCGAATTGGAGTCGGATTTGAGTGAAACTAGTATGGTTGGACTCATAACTGAATGGGTTCTTGGATTTTATAAATTTTGTCGGGTTCCGAGGTGCGGGCCCGGGTTGGTGTTTTGGCCGATTGTGGGCTTTTTATTCAAGATTTGATCTTTTTGAATCGGGATTGGTTCCTTTAGCATTGTTTGATTTACTTGAGTTGTTTTTGGTTGGTTTCGAGCCGTACGGAGCTCGGAACGCGCATGATGGCATCTTTGGAGCATCGCTTGCCTTGCTCGGTATTGGTATTGGCTTGTTTGAGGTAAGTAACTCTTCTAATCTTGGAGCTGAGGGTATGAAACCCCAAAATACATGTTATGTGATTTGTGTTAAGGTGACGCACATGTTAGGTGATGGGCGTGTGGGCGTGCACCATGTGAATTGGATCTCTGTTGTTTCCATGCACTATATAGTGGTCCTGCTTTGTTGATGTACGTGTTTTCACCATGTGATTAAGTAATTGAGCTGTCAATCATGCTAGATACCATGCTTAGCTTTTATGACGATACTACTAGGACCCATATTGGTCGTTTCTTGCTGTTATTTCACTGAATTCATTGATATTTCGTACTCAGTCATATTCATGCATTCATATCATATCTCAGTCTCAGTTAATTATTGATACATTATATCATTGTTGTCGGACTAGTTTCATGGCATTGTGAGCCCGTGAGTGAGACTGGAAAGATTGATGACTGAGTGAGGCCGGGAGCCTGTTTGTGAGGATGTTGACACTATAGCACGTGAGTTGTTGCGATTCCAGATGTTAATATTATAACACGTGAGTTGTCTGTGCGATTCCAGATAATGATATTATGGCACGTGAGTTGTCCATGCAGCACGTCAGTTGTCCATGTGGATTTAGCGCTTGGGCTGAAAGGAGCCCCTCCGGAGTCTGCACACCCCCAGTAAGCACAGTTGACTATAAATAGGGATCGGGTTGCACGCCGCAATGGGTATTGTACAACGTTGAGTGATTGAGTGTGCTGAGCATAGTGAGAGAGAATGCGAGACAGTGAGATTGACTACTCTGAGAGTGTGAGTACATGATCTCATCATCGAGATGCATTGCATTTGACATGCGTACTTGAGATAAATGCATAGAGGTGCATCTCCTTATGCTACCCAGTTTTGGGGACATTTATGTTTTTATTTTCTGTATCTTGACATGTAGGCATAGAGAAGTATTTTCCTCATGCTATCTGAAAATGAAACATCTTACTATTTGTTGAAAGGAGTTTTGGAAAAAATCACAGTTTTAAAACTTACTCATATATTAGCTTTTAGGTAAAAGATTTGGATGTTCACTGGAACTGTGAACGAACTGAGCCTTTTATTTCTGAGATACTCTTTTGTTACTTGTACTATGTTGTTATGAACTATTGTGGAATATTGGTGTTGGACCCAACCCTTTATGTTAGCTCGTCACTACTTTCAACCTAAGGTTAGGTTTGTTACTTATTGAGTACATGGGTTCGGTTGTACGCATACTACACTTCTGCACCTTGCGTACAGATGTTGGTTGTTGATATTGCTGTGATCGATGGGAGTTGGATTGAAGATGTACCTGCGTCCCGGTTGTAGCTGCCTCTTGTTCATGGTAGCTTTAGATCTGTAAAACTAGGTTTATGTACTTTTCAAACAGATGATGTATTTATTTCATTTCAACTTTGTAAATTCTATTCTTAGAAGCTCATGATTTGTACTACCAGTTCTTGGGGGAAATGTATTAGTTTCATATATTTTCTTTTAACTAATTGCCTTATTAAATTTCAGTGGAATTGGATAGTTGATGAGTGGCTTACCTAGTGGGTTGGGTTAGGTGCCATCACGACGAGGTGGATTTCGGGTCGTGACAAATACGCAACACATACTTTGAACACATTTTCGAAGGATAACATAACATGATAAGGGCATTTGGAACACATATTGAATATATCTCATTCGGCATAAAGCTTATTCGGAATAGTCAATTTATAATGAACAACTCGGGACTTACAAGAACATCGCGGGATTCAATTATAAGAGAGAAGTTTAGCCAGCATACCTTTCTTGAGCTTTCCTTACATTACTATAATATTCCGGAAATCCTAGCAACTTCAATCTATTTAGAAACATAACAAAAGTGGACCATAATTAGGAAGATATTCGTGGGTTCACCCCATTTAAGCGTTTCATCAAACACTAGGTGTGAAGATTTGACTACAAGGTTCTTCTACAAGATTTCCTTCACCCCACAATCAATTCAATACCAAGAGTTTACTCATTTTTAGTTCAATAACCTCCCTACCACCCTTATGGTTGCATTCATGTACAAAGAGCAACTCCCACACCTAAGAATCATACTTCTCATGACCTACTTTCAGTCCAAATCCTGAAATTTAGGGCTAGGGATTAGGACCTTACCTATTAAATGAAGATCTTGTAGATTTCCTATGAATCTCCAAATCTTGAGCAAGAATTTGAAGCATGAAGATGTTGGTATCCTTATTTCTCTCTCTAGAATAACTCTCTCCTCTCTCTAAAATATCATATTTTATATAGTAAAATGACCCCCTAAGGCCTTATATCAAAATAGGGTCGGATAAGAAAATTTTCAAAAATGACCCCCGAAGTCAATTATGTGGTGCAATTATGTGGTAGCTGAATCGTTATGTGGGCAGCAGAATCAATATGTCGCCAGCAGAATGGCCACAAAATGGTATTCCTATTCCGCGATGCAAGTCTGCAATAACAGAATGATTTTGCGGCCAGCAGAATGGCCACAAAATGATTTTCAAATTCTGGGTTGGGTTTGGTCCATTTTGAGATGCAATTTTGCGATAGCATAATCATTACGCCGCCATCCGAATCATTATGTGGCCCGCAAAAATAGTTTCCAAAATTTGAGTTGCTTCTAGCTCATTATGTGGTCATTTCGTGGTCAGTAGAACATATACGCTATAGCATAATGGACCACAGAATCGTCATTTTCTGCAATTTCTTCTACCCACTTCACTATGCATTGTACAACCCAAAACGTCCGTACCACGACTCGATTTCTGTAATTTTCGAACACATTAGCTTACATCGGCACCACTAAACCCCGGGTTCTAGGTAACATTTTGCAGGGCCTTACAGTCAAGGCTTATAGACGCTAAAGCAGCTACCTCGATGATTTCCGAATGTCAGAACTCTGTGAATAAGGAACCACCGTGACCGGAAACACCTAGATCTGCACACGAGAAAAAGGGTGTAGCGTGAGTATAACTAACTCAATAAGTGATAAATCTAACCTTTGAACTGAAAGTAGTGACGGACGCGAACATTATAGGCCATATATAGAATTAATAGTACGGAAATTCCACGGAAAATATGACAGTGATATCTTAGATATTCATAATCTACAAGTAATGGTACAAGAATTTAGACATGCTTTCAGTTTTTTTTTTTTGCAATAAAACTCAACACAGAACAGGGCAGATCCAGCATGAATGCAAATAAACCAGGGCAGATCTAGCCCAAATGTAAATAATCGATAGCAACTGTGCCCACTGTGGATGTGCAAACTCTGGAGGGGCATATCCATCCCAAGCGCTATAATAAACCAAATTCTAGCATGAATCAAAAAAGCTTGCTACGACGTGCAGCCCGATTCCATGAATATCACTCACAATAGACCCTCAGCCTCACTCAGTCATTAATCTCTCCAGTCTCTCGGGCTCACAAGAATCATGATAATCAACCCAAACAGTGATGATATGATGTATCAATAAAGGACAATAGAAACTGAGATGTGATATGCAAATAATAGTTGTGACTAAGTATAAAATGGCAAGTTAAGCAAATAGTTCAACATGTAACATGACATTTGTGGTTCCAACAGTACCGACACGTAGCCTAAGTAGAATTTCTAACATGACTAGCAGCTCAATTTCTCTAACACATGGTAAACATACTGTACCAACAAGATTAATCAACTATACAGTTCCATGGAATTGACTAAGTCACAATTCCTATAGTGCACGCCCACACACCCGTAACCTAGCATCTGCGTCACCTCAACACCAATCACATAACACGTAATTCGGGGTTTCATACTATCAGAACCAAGTTTAGAATTGTTACTTACTCAAACTATGCAAAACTCTACTCCAGCAAGCCCTTGCCTCGCTAAACGTCCTCCGAGTGCCTCTAATCTATCTACAAACAATTCGATACGATCAACTCAAGCTATAGGAATCAATTCCATATAAAAATGCTAAGTTCTTAATCAAAAGGCAAAACCTCAACTCAAAAGTCAACCCATGGGCCCACATCTCGGAATCCGATAAAAGCCACAAAATTTGAACACCCATTCAACCATGAGTCCACGCATACCAAAATTACTCAAATCCGATAGTGAAATCTCGATCAAATCCCCAAAATTCGGCCTAAGGACTTTCCTCCATTTTTCCTCAATGTTTCAACCCAAATCTCTAATTAAATGATGACATCAAAGATATAAACATGGAATTTAACTAAAACTAAGTAAGAATCACTTACCCCAATAATTCCCTTGAAAACCTATCCAAGAATCGCCTCCAACCGAGCTCCCAAAATCAAATTTGTGAAATAGGCTCAAACCCTCATTTTTGAATTATTTAAGTCTGCCCAGATATCCTTAATCGCTTCGCGAAGCACAACTCAACTGCCCAGATATTCAACCTTACGTGAACACGTCAATCCTCACGCGAACACGAAGAACTTATTTCCTTAACCTACGCGATCACTTCCATCTACACGCGATCGCGAAGAGCAAACATGTGACCTCAGCTGTTGCCTCCTATACTCTACGCGAACGTGACCTTAGCCACGCGTTCGCAATTCACTGCATCCCACAACTATGCGATCGCAGTCCCCATCTCGCAAAGGCATAGAACAAAGACCTTCACTGCCCAATTAAGACTACGCGATCACGGATCTGTCCACGCGATCGCGTATAAGGAAACTAGATCAGTGCACCAGAAAATTTCAGCAAATCTCCAAGTCCAAAATTTGATCCGTTAACCATCCGAAATCCACCAGAGGCCCCCGGAACTCAACTAAACTTACAAAAAAACTCCTAAAACATCATACGAATTCGCTCAAACCGTCAAATCATATCAAACAATGCTAAAACCACGAATCACGCATTAATTCAAGCCTAATGAACTTATGAGCTTCCAACTTCTACATTCGACGTCGAAACCTATCACATCAAGTCCGATTGACCTCCAATTTTGCATACAAATCATAAATGACACCACAGACCTACTCCAACTCCTGGAACCAAAATTTGAGCCCGATAACCACAAATTCAACTTTCGGTCAAACTTCTAAATTTCCAACTTTCGCCATTTCAAGCCATATTCAACTACGGCCCTCCAAATCACTATCCGGATACATTCCTAAGTCCAAAATCACTCAACAGAGCTAACAGAACCATCAAAACTCCATTTCAGAGTCGTTTACATATAAGTGAACATCCGGTCAACCTTTTTAACTAAAGCTCCCAACCTTGAGACTAAGTGTCTCAACTCATTTCGAAACATCCCCAGAACCGAACCAACTATCCCGGCAAGTCACATAGAAACTATTAAGAATAAAATAAGCAATAATGGGGGAACATGGCTAAAACTCTCAAAATGACCTACCGGGTCATTACATCTTCCCCCTCTTAAACAAACGTTCATCCTCGAACGGGTCTAGAAATGTATCTGGAGTCTCGAATAGGCGTGGATATCTGCTCTGCATCTCCCGCTCGGTCTCCCAAATAACCTTCTAAACTAGCTGACCCCTCCACTGCACCTTCATTGAAACTATGTCCTTTTTCGACCTCAACTTTCGAACCTGTCAATCCAAAATGGCCACCGACTCCACATCATAAGCCAAATCACCATCCAACTAAACCGTGCTGAAATTCAAAACATGAGACAGATCGCTGACATACTTCTAAAGCATAGAAACATGAAATACTTGATGAACACTCGACAAACTAGGCGGCAAGGAAAGCTTGTAAGCCATCTCTCCAATCCTCAGAAGCACCTCAAACGGCCCAATATACCGAGGGCTTAACTTTCCCTTCATCCCGAACCTCAAAACACCCTTCATGGGTGAAACCTTGAGCAGTACCTTCTCCCCAACTATGTAAGCAATATCACGAACACTCCGATCGGCGTAACGCTTTTGTCTAGACTGCGTCGTGCGAAGCCGATCCTGAATCAATTTAACCTTGTCCAAAGATTCCTAAAACAGTCAGTACCCAATAGCCTAACCTCACCCGGCTCAAACTAACCCACCGGAGACCGACACCATCTCCCATACAAAACCTCATACAGAGCCATCTGAATGCTCGATTGATAGTTGTTATAGTAGTCAAACTCTGCGAGCGATAGAAAATGATCCCAAGAACCCCGAAATCTATGACACAAGCGTGTAGCATATCCTCCAATATCTAAATAGCGCACTCAAACTGTCCGTCCGTCTGAGGGTGAAATGTTGTACTCAACTCAACTTGTGTGCCCAAATCTCGTTGCACTGCTCTCCAAAACTGCGATGTAAACTGCGTGCGTCGATCTGAAATGATGGACAATGGCACACCATGAAGGCGAACAATCTCGCGGATGTAGATCTTAGTCAACCGCTACGAAGAATAAGTAGTCCCAACTAGAATAAAATGTGTGGACTTGGTCAACCGATCCATAATCACCCAAATACTATCAAACTTCCTCGATGTCCGTGGGAGTCCAACTACAAAATCCATGGTGATACACTCCCATTTCCATTCGGGAATATCAAGCCTCTCAAGTAATCCGCCCGGTCTCTAATGCTCATACTTCACCTGCTGATAGTTAAGGCACTGAGCTACAAACCCCACTATATCCTTATTCATCCTCCTGCACTAATAGTGCTACATCAAGTCCCAGTACATCTTTGCGGCACCCGGATGAATGGAATACCGCGAACTGTGAGCCTCCTCAAGAATCAACTCACGTAACCCATCTACATTAGGCAAAAAAATTTGACCATGCATCCTCAACACCCCATCATCCCCAATAGTAACATCCTTGGCATCACCGTGCTGAACCGTGTCCTTAAGGACAAGAAAATAGGGATCATCATATTGGCGCTCTCTGATGCGATCATATAAGGAAGACCGAGAAACCACACAAGCTAGAACCCGGTTGGGCTCCAAAACATCTAACCTCACAAATTGGTTGATCAAGGCCTGAACATCAACTACAAGCGGTCTCTCACCAACAGAATTATATGCAAGGCTACCCATACCCACCGCCTGTCTACTCAAGTCATCGGCCACCACATTGGCCTTCCCGAGATGATACAGAATAGTAATAGCATAGTCCTTTAGCAGATCCAACCATCTCCGCTGCCTCAAATTTAGTTTCTTTTGTTTGAATAAGTGTTGGAGACTCCGATTATCCATAAATACATCACAAGACACACCATAGAGATAATTCCTCCAAATCTTCAATGCATGAACAATGGCTGCCAGCTCCAAATTATGGACAGGTTAGTTCTTCTCATGAGGCTTCAATTGTCGCGAAGCATAAGCAATCACTCTACCTCCTACATCAAGACACACCCAATACCAATCCGAGAAGCATCACAATACACTGTATAAGAGTCTGATGCTGAAGGCAAAACTAGAATTGGAGTTGTAGTCAAGGCAGTCTTGAGCTTCTGAAAGCTCTCTTCACACTCATCCGACCACCTGAAAGGAGCACCCTTCTGGGTCAATTTGGTCAAAGACGATGCAATAGATAAGAAACCCTCCATGAAGCAACGATAATAGCCAGCCAAGCCGAGAAAGCTCTGAATCTTCATAGCTGAGGACAGTCTGGGACAACTCTGAACCGCCTCTATCTTCTTTGGATCCACCTTAATCCCCTCACTGGACACCACATGCCCCAAGAACGCCACTAAACTAAGACAAAACTCACACTTGGAGAACTTGGCATAAAGCTTCTCCTCCCTCAGCCACTGTAACACAATCATCAAATACTGGTCATGCTCCTCCTGACTATGTGAGTACACTAGGATATCATCAATGAATACTATGACAAATAAGTCGAGATATGGCTGAAATACACTGTTCATCAGATGCATGAATGATGCTGGGGCGTTGGTCAGCCCAAAAGACATCACAAGGAACTCATAGTGACCATAACGGGTCCTGAATGTTGTCTTTAGAATATCTAAGTCCCGAATCTTTAACTAGTGATACCCAGATCTCAAATCAATCTTAGAAACACCCTCGCTCTCTGAAGCTAGTCGAATAGATCATCAATGCGCAGCAAATGATACTTGTTCTCGATTGTAACTTTGTTCAACTGCCTATAGTTGATGCACATCCGCATCATACCATACTTCTTCTTCACAAACAGAACCGGTGCACCCCAAGGCGACAAACTAGGCCTAATAAATCCCTTATCAAGAAGTTTCTAAAGTTGCTCTTTCAATTCCTTCGATTCAGCTGGTGCCATACGATACGAGGGAATAGAAATGGGCTGAGTGTCTGGCACCAAGTCAATACCAAAGTCAATATCCTTGTCGAGCGGCATGCCCGGCAGGTCTGCATAAAACACATCCGGAAAGTCTTGCACCACTGGAACAGAGTCAATAGAAGGAGTATCAGCACCAACATCCCTCACAAAGGTCAAGTAGGACAAACACCCCTTTCCAACCATCTATTAGGCCTTCAAATAAGAAATTACCCTACTGGGAACATAATCTAGAGAACCTCTCCACTTGATCCTTGGCAACCCTGACATCGCCAATGTCACCATCTTAGCGTGATAATCCAGAATAACATGACATGGAGACAACCAATCCATACCCAAGATCACATAGAAATCAACCATACTAAGCAATAAGAGATCAACTCTAGTCTCCAATCCCCCAATAGTCACTACTCATGACCGATATACACGATCCACAATAATAGTATCGCCCACTAGAGTAGATACATGAACATATGAAGCTAAGGACTCACGAGGAATATCCAGATAATGAGCAAAATAAGATGATACATATGAGTAAGTGGAACCGGGATCAAATAATACAGAAGTATCCCTGTGGCATACTGAGACAATACCTGTGATCACTATGTCTGAAGCAACGACATCTGGCCTGGCAGGAATAGCATAGAATTGGGCCTGACCGCTACCGGATTGGCCTCCCGCTCTATGGCAACCTCTAGCTGCCTAAGCCCCCCCCTCCCCCGAGTTGGCTAGGCGGGTAGTGAAGTAACTGTTGTTGAAGTCTTGGCCTGACTCCTCTGCTGAGCTGGACCTCCTGTAAGGCAGGGACAAAAGTTCTTCACATGACCCAACTCTCCACACTTAAAACATCTCCTCTCGGAATATGGTGAAAAATACTGAGGCAGACCCCGTGGACCAGAATAACTACCAGAGGAACCTGATGCAGATGAACCCTGATCTGAAGGGGCACGAGATGAACTCTGAGTTGGGAGAGCATTAAGAGATGACTGACCCAGTCTAGCACTGTACGAACAATGGCTGGATGATGCACCATGATGAGCTGGATGAGCTATCTGAGCGGCCCTATAAGGATGACCCTTGTTGTGGTAGGACTATCCCCCAGAAGGAACACCACTGAAACCACTCGAACCATGAGCAATATGAACCACCTTGTCACACTCCTAACTAAGAACCAACTCAAGCCGCCGAGCAATATGAATCACCTCATCGAACATAGTATTTGATACACTCTTCCGAGTCATAACAAAATGATACTGATAGTAGAGGCCATCAAAGAACCTCCTAATCCTCTCCCTCTCAGTGGGAACCAACCAAACCGCGTGAGGAGCCAACTTTGAAAACCTCATCTCATACTGGGTCAAATACATTCCATCCTAACGTAGCGACTTGAAGTACCAACGCATCTCCTCCCTACGTGTTTGTGGCACAAACTTCTCCAAGAAGAGAACGGAGAACTCATGCCATATAAGTGGTGCTGCACCGACTGGCCTGTGCCTCTCATAGGCCTCCCACCATCTGAAGGTAGCCCCAGTAAACTGAAAAGCAATGAATGAGACCCCACGGGTCTCCAAAATACCCGTCGTGCGAAGAATCCACTAGCACCTATCCAAGAAGTACTGGGCATCCTCTGACTCAGCCCCACTGAATGATGGAGGCTCGAGCCTCCCAAATCTCTCTAGTCTCCTCTGATCATCATCAATCATAACGGGACCCACCTAGGCCTGAGCAACTGCAACCGGCTGGGCTGGTAGTACCCCTGGTGTCTGAAGTCCCTGCATCATCTGCTCTGGAGTATGGACGGCGGGAGTATGAGTACCTCCCCCGATCTGAGAAGCGGCTGGCGCAATCTGAATAAAAATCGCATTTAGTGCACACAGTCAAAATCTGAGCCAAAGCCTCTTGAAGGCCTGGAATCACAATGGGCACAGTTGGTGGCTGAGCTGGCCCCACTGGCTCACCCACATATGGAACCTGCTCCTAAGCTGGAGCAAATGGTGGATCTGCAGGTGCTACACTAGCTGTTGTACAAGCTACACCTTTGCCCCTACCATGACCCCAAACTCTCGTGGCCCTAGCTGGTAGTACTGGTGGCTGTCCATCTTGCCCAATAGCACGTGTCCTCACCATCTATAAGAAAATAGAATAATATTAACTTTAGTTCACGGAATCAATAAATTCGCACGACAAGAATACAAGAATGTGAAGTTTTCCTAAGGCTTCGGCAACCTCTCGAAGATAAGTACAGACGTCTTCGTACCGATACGCAAAACTCTACTAAACATGCTCATGACTCGTGAGACCTATGTAACCTAGGTCTGATACTAACTTGTCACAACCCAAAACCCAACTTGTCGTGATGGCCCCTATCATGGTACAAGGCAAGCAGACTACTCAGACATTTCCAACAATTTCAACTTTCCAGAATACTAATACAGTCGAAAATCTCATAAAATGGGATAGAAGATCATAACTTTTCCCAAAAACGAAGTGTCACTGAGTACATGAGTATCTACATAATGACATAGTCTGGTATACTGTCTAGAAAGTAGAAATGAATAAATAAACTGAAATATATGGGAGGAGAGTCAAGGCTTGCGGACACCAAAGCAGCTACCTCGATGATCTCCAAATGTATGAACTCTTTGAATCAGCAACCGTCGTGATCGGAAACACCTGGATCTGCACACGAGGTGCAGGGTTTAGCGTGAGTACAACCAACTCAAAAACAAATTTAACCTTTGGATTGGAAGTAGTGGCAGACTCGAACATTACAATCCACATACATAATTAACAGTACGGAAAATATGACAGTGATATAAAAGAAATTCATAATCTACAGGTAACAGTACAAGAATTTAGACATGCTTTCAGGTTATTTTTTTTTTTTGCAATAAAACTCAACACAGAACAGGGCAGATCCAGCCCAAATGCAAATAAACCAGGGTAGATCCAGCCCAAATATAAATAATCGCTAGCAACTGCGCCAAATGTGGATGTACAGACTCCAGAGGGGAAGATCCAGCCCAAGCGCTATAATAAGCCAAATCCTAGCACGAATTAACAAAGCCTGTTGCGGCGTGCAGCCCGATTCCATGAATATCACTCACAATAGACCCTCAGTCTCACTACCATTAATCTCTCCAGTCTCTCGGGCTCACAAGAATCATGATAATCAGTCCAAACAGTGATGATAGATGTATCAATAAAGGACAACAGAGACTAATATGTGATATGCAAATAATAGTTGTGACTGGTATAAAATGGCAAGTTAAGCAAATAGTTCAACATGTAACAGGACCTATGTGGATCCCAACATTACTGACACGTAGCCTAAGCAGGATTCCTAACATGACTGGCACCTCAATTTCTCTAACACATGATAAAAATACGGTAACGACAAGATTGATCGACTATACAATTCCATGGAATTGACCAAGTCACAATTCCTACGGTGTACGCCCATATGCCCATCACCTAGCATGTGCGTCACTTCAACACCAATCACATAACATGTAATTATGGATTTCATATCCTTAGGACCTAGTTTAGAAGTGTTACTTACCTCAAACTGTGCAAAACTATACTCCAATAAGCCCTTGCCTCGCGAAACCGCCTCTGAATGCTTCGGATCTAGCCAAAAACAATTCGATACGATCAACTCAAGCTATATGAATCAATTCCATATACAAATGCTAAGTTCTTAATCAAAAATCAAAAAGTCAACTCAAAAGTCAACCTCCGGGACCACGTATTAGAATCCGATAAAAGTCACAAAATTCGAACACCTATTCAACCACGAGTCCACCCATAACAAAATTACTCAAATCTGATACCGAAATCTTGATTAAATCCCCAAACTTTGGCCTAAGGACTTTCCTCTATTTTTCCTCAATTTTTCAACCCAAATCGCTAATTAAATGATAAAATCAAAGAAATAAATATGAAATTTAATAAAAATTAAGTAAGAATCACTTATCCTAATCACTCCCTTGAAAACCTCTCCAAATATCACCTCCAACCGAGCTCCCAAAATCAAATTTGTGAAATAGGCTCAAACCCTTGTTTTTAAAATATTTAAGACCGCCCAGATATCCTTAATCGCGATCGCAGAAATTGCTTTGTGATCGCGAAGCACAACTCAACTGCCTAGATATTCAACCCTACGTGAACGCGTCAATCCTCATGCGAATGCAAAGAACACTTTCCTCAACCTACGCGATCGCTTCCATCTACACGCGATCGCGAAGAGAAAACGTGTGACCCCAGCTGCTGCCTCCTTTACTTTACGCGAACGCGACTTTAGCCACGCGTTCACGATTCACTTTATCCCACAACTACACGATCGCAGTCCCCATCTCACAAATGTGTAGAACAAAGACCTCCACTATCTAATTAAGCCTACGCGATCGAAGATCTATCCACGCGATCGCGTATAAGGAAACCAGATCAATGCACCAAAAAATTTCAGCAAATCTCCAAGTCCAAAATTTGATCTGTTAACCATCCAAAATCCACCCAAGGCCCACGAAACCTTAACCAAACATACCAACAAGTCCTAAAACATCATACGAACTCGCTCGAAGCATCAAATCATATCAAACAATGCTAAAACCACAAATCACGCATCGATTCAAGCCTAATAAACTTATGAACTTCCAACTTCTATATTCGACGCCAAAACCTATCGAATCAAGTCCGATTGACCTCAAATTTTGTACTGGAGTCATAAATAATACCACGGACCTACTCCAACTCATGGAACCAAAATTCGATCTCGGTAACCACAAAGTTAACTCTCATCAAACTTCTAAATTTTTAACTTTCGCCATTTCAAGCCTAATTCAACCACGGACCTCCAAATTACTATCCGGACACACTCCTAAGTCCAAAATTATCCAACGGGGCTAATGGAATCATCAACGCTCCATTCTGAAATCGTTTATACATAAGTCAACATTCGGTCAACCTTTTCAACTAAAGCTCCCAACCTTGAGACTAAGTGTCTCAACTCATTTTGAAACATCCCCAGAACCGAACCAACTACCCCGGCAAGTCACATAGTAACTATTAAGCATAAAATGAGCAGTAAATGAGGGAACAAGGCTATAACTCTTAAAATGACCGGCCGGGTCGTTACAAACAAAGTGAAAAGATTTTCCAAATCAAGATGGACATTACCTTTTGAGATATCACTAATTTTTCAACAATCCCCCTTTATTTTTTATATCCCTTTTGAGATATCACTAATTTTTCAACAATCCCCCACATATCTCAAAAGGGATATAAAAAATAAATAGTAAATAAACAATGAAAAAGAGTATAATTTGCTGGTTTTCGGGTCTAATAAAATTCATCTGGTATCTTATAGACTAAGAACCATATATAGACAAAATAATATTTAACTTACAAAATAGTTGGTAAAGTTGATAACTTCTATGAACCGAACAATTTTTGTTGTAAGTTAGGGACCTTATTCATCATATTACACCCCCACAATTTCTGTTGTTATTGGAGTTTTGTGCTAATAGGCCATTCGCGCACATGATTTTCATGAGTACTCTAGAAATTTTGCCACAAATTTCATAGGAGCGGCCCCACTCCACACTCATATAAGTCCATCCATCAAGTGTATTCTGCAACGCAATACACCACCTACAAAAGGCTATGGACTATTGGATTAAGAGTTTACTAACACAACCTCATGGAATACTAAGTCATCGTATTTCTCAAGTAAGACATAAAATCATCTCAAATAAAATGGAACTTGACTTCTTTACAAGTGCCTTTTGAAACATCTTTCAACACATATAAGAATTTTTTTTTCTTTGAATATCTTCCATATTCAAATACCAAAACAAAATTTTCTGAACATACAAGCAATTTTAACTTCTACTAAAATATCTCAAATTAATATAAAACATGTCATAATTAAATAATTTCTTCACCCAAAATACTAAGAGATACAAAGCAAGATAACTTTTTAGAGCCAAAAATACAATATGTTTTTTATCTTCCAATACAAAATTTTCAACACAAAAAATCTAAATTTTGTAAGGCTACATTATAATTTGAACAAACAATATTTCCTAAGTTTTTCCTTCTTAGGAACATGATATATAACTCTGGACACCACGGACCCCCACATTTTCAAAATATTCAGGTTAAGGAGATGAATCTTTTCACAACTCATAAAGAGTTCTACTCTATAAATAACAAGCTAATAATATAGCTTCACCCTGAAGTTTATTCTTCTATTTAGCTATAACTTTAAATTTAGAAGAATAAACATAGACATACCGCTAATTTTGATATTTTCTAATGTGACCATTTAGCATTCGTCGACCATTAACATATATATGACAGTTATGCTAAAACAAATTAGGCAAATAAAACTTACCTCACAAAAAAACTATCTCATGTCATAACGTTTTATGGTGGTAGACAGATTGACTATAAATTTTATCAGAAAAATTATTTGGATATGGGGAACTTACTTAAGGTTCCAACTTTCCATGATATATGCCATGACATTATCAATATGTCATCGAAGGAACTAAAAGAAGTAATGTATGCCTTATGAACATGACTCACACTTTATTTCACTATTATTCATCTGCAAAGAGATTAGCATAATCTATCCTTCATGATCCTTATTACATGTATGTAAATTATTGCTGAGTTGAATTATTCATTTTATCTTAATCTATCAAATTCACACAGTTTATGCTGAAGCTGAACACATTAATTCTCGAAGAAAATACAATGAGGTATGAATATAAATAGAAAGCATAAAAGAATATTTTCTTGAGAGCTTTTAGAATAAAGTGGGTTCGTAAGTAAATATAATTTTTACCCTAATTGAATTACATAACTACACAAATCTACACTTATGTAGGCTTAGGTACATTTAAATACTAGAAAAGTGTACCTTAATTTTGTTGTGCATTTTGTCCTCCACAATGCAATAGTGTATAGAATTGAACCAGCAACTTGCGAAGAGTGCAGTCCAAAGTAGAACCAGCAACAACGGCATACGGTACTAATATAATAATAGTATTTATTCACATTGTCTATTACTCTCGAGATTTTAGAATTGATGGAGAAAGCTTATGTTTCTTTCGCGTTAGCCATTTTGAATAGCATGTAACGACCATTAGAATCAATATTCTCCATAACCACAATGTAGAAATATCCTTAAGATTGTTGGAAAATATTGGATTACGGAGAATAGGATTTAGCAAAGCTTGAGGCGTGTCAAGGACACTGTCCTTAAAGATATTTCACCGACACTATGATGAATAAAATTAGGCATATCCCCCAAGATTCAACAAGCTCTTCCAGTTATTAAACTGGGAACAGAACTAGCAGAAAACAAAAGAAAGAAACCCAGTATATAGGAGGAAAAGATGATTCAGAAAGTTATATTAGAAAGTGTGTTTTTAACTCTTCAAAGACCATGTTTATATAGGCGTTGCTTCAACGGCTAGTTTAACTCTATTAAATGTAAAATAATCTATATTATATTAAAAGCACGAACGCCCTTAGCGAAATGTCGTTCACTTTTTTTGCCCTTTAAAAATAGAGTTCACACTGAACAAAGTAGTCATTTGATTATTTTTCTAATATTTAGAAATATTTATTTAGTTAATTTTCTAATATTTAAGAATAGTCAATTAATTATTTTTCTAATATTTAGAGCTTTAATATTTGAATTTCCTTCCATTTTAGGAGTTCAATGACGTTCGATTTACACTAGGAAAGCTTAAATCTTAGAGAATTAATTTAATTTTTCAATTCCTTCATTAGGAAAGTTTAGTTCTTTTCAATTCCTTCACTAACAAAGTTTCGTATGATTTTCAATCCCCTCAGTTGGAAAGTTTCGTTCTTTTTCAAACCCTTAAAAATATACTTTAAATAGTAATTTAGTTATTTCCTAATTTTATAGACTTTAAAATTAGCTAAAATTTTGATTATTAAATCTTTCCTTGTTTAAAATATGTATCTCTTTATATAATGATATTATATGCACTAAATCTCCTTTTATAAATTACTTATATTTATTTCTCTAATAATTAAAAATATTTATTTAATAAATTTTCTCATATTTAGGGATACTCATTTAATTATTCTCCTACTATTTAGGACTTTAATTTTCTATTCCTTCTAATTCTACAAGTCGTGCCTTTTCAAATCCATGTAGATTTAGTAGTATTAAATTTCATGAACTTTCAATTACAACTATGAAAATTTTTGAAACTTTGAACTCCTTATATGTTTAAGATGATCTTTTAAGAAAATTATCGTCACTTTCAAACTCCATTTAGTTTTAGATTTAGAATGATTTTTCACTTTCTACCTCCACTTAAATTTATAAGTATTAAATTTCAAACACAGCTTATCTTAGGAAAGTTTTCGACCACTTTGTAACTCCTTTTAGTTTTTAGGAGGCTTTTTAAATAAAATTTTGACTCAATTAAATTTCAAGCACTTTCATTTTATATCAGAAAAGTTTCAACCACTTTGTACTCATTTTAGGTTTAGATTAATTGTTTTTATAAGTTATTAGGTAAACAATAAGCACTTTGAACTCTTTTTTGTTTTAGGAGTCTTTATTTCTACCTTACATAAATCTTTTCCTGCTTCAATTATATATGTAATGCTTCTATAAAAGAAACTTTACTATTCTATTGTTTTTATCATCAAAACTTGCATAGTTTTACTTTAGGAAGTGTCAAACAATTTGCAATGAACAAAATAGTCATTTGATTATTTTTTAAATATTTAGGACCTTAATTATTTCTTAAATATTTAGGACATCAAAATTAATTAAATTTTATGTATTAAATTCTTTCCTATTCTATTTATGTACTATACCTTATTTGTAAAAGAAAATCACATTTTCAGATTTAGAAGCTTAAAACCCATATATTACAAATTCATATTAGGCTAAGGTAGGATTGTGCATGGATCGGATCGGATCGGATTTAGCATATTTCGGATCGGATTTTCGGATTTCGGATTCTAAAAAATACAATCTGAATCCGATCCTAATTAATATCGGATCGGGTCAGATTTTAAAATTTGAATCAGATCGAATTTTTGGATTTCGGATCGGATTATTATGCCTCAAAGTTGCAAACTCATATGCATATTTTCTTTGTAAAAGAGGCAATATAGTAAGAAACATTCATGTTTCTGCAATTATGAGAGCACTATGATGCCAGTATAGCTAAATCCATCAATTGTAAAGGTAATAACTTGGAGGAAAATATAAAGGAAGTACTAATTATCCAAAATTAAAGTTTAGTATTTATACATTTCCTAATAATTTCGGATTTCGGATTAGATCAGATCGTATTAAAATTATACCAATCCGAATCCGATCCGAAATCCGAAATTTTAATAAACACAATCCGAAATCTGATCCAATCCGAAATTCAAAATCCGATCTAATCCGAAATCCGAAATTGAACGGATCGGTTCGAATTTCGAATATCTGATCCAAATGAACAGCCTTAGGCTAAGGCACGTAGGCAAAATGCCTTGAAATCATATTTTTAGTTTCGAACATCATTTTTAGGTTTAAGGGTCTTAATTATTATAGTTCTAAAACTTTTAAAGTGGGTAGGTGATATTTAGCTATAATTTCATATTTTAGTATATTATTTATCCTACATTTATGTGCTTTAATGCTAAATTATATTATATTTGTGTTTAATTGAGTTTATTTTATGTGTAGGTACGTCGAAGATGAAATTGAAAATAAAGTAGAGATTTTATGTGTATTTTATACACTACAAGAATGGAGTTATGATTATTTGATTAGTGGATATGTATGGATTAAAGTGTAACAAATCAAAAGAAAAAAAAAAGGAACAATTCAAAAAGAAACAAGGAAGACAAAAAGGTGAAAGAATTGAAAAGTTGAAAAAGAAGGACAATGTGAAATGGAATGTTAGGCAGCAAATCAAAGTCAGCCTTCCAGGCGACGGACTCATTGCTCGCGTTAGAGCTCGCGCCGCGAGGCCTGAGGCGAGCTGGAGCATGCGTTTGAGCTGGCTAGGCGTGATCTGGCGCGAAGCGACGTGTGTTCTGGATTTTTAAAGCTTATTTTGTCTCCTATTTGGCTTTGGACTTGGTTATTTCATCTAATCATTTTCCCTACATATATAAATAGTCATTAAACACAATGTTTGATGGGAAGACCGGGATTGGACGGAGAGGAGACCGACATTAGACCGATTTTTGACCTAAGGAAGCAAGAACACACTAGGAGCAAGGCGGAGAATTCTTCTACGAGTTTTTCACTTCCTTCTTCCTATTTCCATTATTGGTTATGTATTCTAGCACTGTAGTTTTGCATACTATTATGAATAGCTAATTTGTTATCTAGAATTTTAATAGAACCTTTTGTAGGATAAATTCTTGTTATGGTTTTATATAATTGAGCCGATGAATTTCTCTATTTGTTCAACTACGTTTATATTGTGGTTGGTTGAAGAGCTTTCAATTGATTGTGCCTATTTAGTGTGTATTACTCGGGAGAGAGTGCATATTTAGGTCGTTATTGAACAACATCACTCCTAACGTATATGAGGAATCAATACGGAGGGTTTAAAGGTGGTATTAGCGATAACGAAGCCTTGGTGCAATCCGAGTGAGCCGTACTTAATGCTAGCTAGTGTAATTCAGGAAAAAATATCTAGTAAATTGTGGTAATTACTCGAGAGAGAGAGAGATAGTTACGACACTCAGAGAGCTCATGATCGGTAGAGAAAACTTAGGTGAAATTATAGAAGGCATAGCGGGAAGGATTCCGATAATTGAAAAAATCATAACTCTAGACCTCCTTAGTCTTGTCTCAAATTTCATCCTTGTTAGTTGATAATTTTACTCCTTTTTGGTATTTGTTAGTTAATTAGATAAAAATAAACATTATAATCTTTATAATTAAAAAATTATTTGGACTTGTGTTTCTTAGCTATATTGAACAACTGTAGCTAAGCCTTAGTTTTATGTGGGATTCGACTCCGGACTTGTAAACCGGATTATATTTGCAACGACCGCTTAATCCTTTTTATAAGGTATAGTTGGACATGATCAAATTTTGACATCGTTACCGGAGAACTAACAGTGTAGATGTAGGTGTACATATTGCAAGGTTGCAAGTTTGAACTTTTATTTTGTTTTCTTGTATTTGATTCTTTTTATTTTTGTTTTACTTGTTGATTTTAGAAACATGGAATCTTGGAATTATGAGAGTTTTGATGTTGGTAATTCTACTTTTGATCCTCCTTATACATATTGTGGAGGAAACCACCCATCGCAGAATTATCAAAATATTTCCGAGAGCGAGTTATGTACACCAACTCAATCTTATGTGTGGAATGTGTGTGATATGTGTGGTGGTCAAGATTGTCACTTTCATGGTTGTGCTTATATTTCTTATCCTCCCCCATCCCCTTACTATGATGGTTCTACTTTTTTTGATGAAGTTAATAGGAACAAAGAACCTAGGGAAGATGACCTGAATGAGATCAAAGAGATGTTAAAGTATTTCATGGAACAAAGTAATAAGAAACAACTGCAAATACAAAGGCTATGTGATACTATCCGAAGGCAAGAGGCAACTATTCATAACCTGGAGGCACAAGTGAGTCAATTAGTTGAAGCATTTAATGCTCAACAAGCTAATATTGTGGATAGTAGCCAAAAGGAGCATGCATTAGATGCAGAAATTGAGGTACCAATAGAGGGGTCCATAGTAAAACATCAACAATCAATCAAACTCGAATTTGAGGATGCCGATGTTGTAAAAGAGATACTAGAGTCAACCAAGGACATTGATGATACATATTTAGTTGACTCTAGTATCATTGGTGTTTAGGATGTTGACAGTCCCAATGTTCATACAGTTGAGCGCATTGGTCCGCACTCCAAGCATTTTTCCACATTGTGTTTAGATGATGATATAGAAGTAGAGTCATCTGAGCCACTTGAGGAGTCAAGGAATGAGGAACAAGGTGCCTACATTCTGGAATTCTTCTTTCCAGAAAGTCGGGATTACACACCTCATTTAAACGCCAAGAAGTGTAGAATACTACATTATTTTATTGGGCCAGTTAGATTCGTTCCACCACCCCATGAGCATGATCATAGAGCAAAATCAAAACTTGGGGTCTAATTCATAAGTTCAAAGTGGAGGAAGAAAGTGATTCGCGTCGTGCCGCGACGTTAAATCAAGCGCTTATTGGGAGGCAACACAGCTTTACTGCTTTCTTTTATTTTTTATTTTTTTAATTGTATTATGTTTGTAGTGTCGTTTTTTGATTTTCTAGGAGCATGGAAAGTAAAGCTATTGGAAGGATGCAACAACAAACGAGATGGTTGGAACTAAGTGTGAGGTACCCGCACGAAGGACCGGGCCTGAGAGAAGTCTGAGTACCCCATGAGCTATTAGTGCTTCGGCCTTTGGCCTACCAGGGAGTTTCTTTTACCCTCGTGTATTTATGGGTGTGCATTGGGGTCAATGCATAATTTTAAGTGTAGGGTGGGGAGATTGTCTGGGTGACTTTCTATGCTATTTTAGTTGTGTTAGTTTAATGGAATAATTGTTTTAAAAAAAATTGAAAAAGAGTGGGCTTTTCCCGGCGAGTGGGATATCCTAGAGAATTCTTTTAAGGGATTAAAGTCTAAACAAAAATACAAAAATATATCTTTTAGCTTTCTTTAGGTAGTAATAATCCCCTATGATTTTTCTTTGTACCTCGGTTCTTTTTCATGGGATGTAGTTTGAACCGGGTAGTAGTTTTTCCTTTTATTTTTTTTAATTATTTTTAGAGTAGATTAGAATTTAGGAAATAAATGGAGGAAGAAAGATGAGATTCCTAGGTGCCTTTGACTTGTTTGATAGTAACATATTTAGGTTTTGGCATGTGTATTACCTTCCCTATAGTTTGAAATTGCTTATGATGCCTTATTGAGTCAGATAGCATGTCTATTGACGCTTATGTCTCATTTTCTTGGATCGTGTTCACTTTGTGCTTAATGCTTAATATTTTGTGGCTCCGTAAATACTTGCATTTGTTGAGAGTCGGAATGAGACCGTCCTTAGTGAGTCATGGGCCATGTGTGGTGAGATTTTTGTGTAGTACATATTTTTGTGATTGAGTCTAGAACTTGCCCGGTATGTGAGTTGAAGCGAAATTTTAGGTGATGCTTAGTGTGAGAAATGATGTTAGGCTTTCTTTGATCTTTTTTAGCTTATTATTTATCACAAATAAAATTTTTCCTTAGTTAACCCTTTTGAGTCTATAGACATTTATTTGGCACCCACATTACAAGCATATACCCTTTTATTCTAAATTTTTATTATTTTGATCATTTTACCTCTTAAAGTACTTTAATTGTGAAATGAGCGCTAGAAGAAGTAGGGACTAAGTGTGGGGTGGCTTTTGAGTGGAACCAATGAAAAGAAGAAAGGTGTACTTGTTTTGTAAAAGAATACACTACTAGTAGAAATTGCAAAAGAGAAAAAAATATATAGATGAATAAATTGTTGTCTTGCTCTTGGTAGTGGGGTATAAATTAAAGTAGTGCTTAAAGAAAGAGGGAATATTATTGGGATAATTTTAGTTGTGAAATTAAAATTGTGATTGAAGAATTTGCGCTTACAGTTGATTATGTGATGTGTTAAAGTGTTTAGGAGGGTTAGACACTATTCCTAAAAATATCCTTCCCGTCCCTTAGCCCACATTACAACCATGAAAAGTCCTAATTGATTTGAGATCGAGTGAGCCTACATTAGTAGAGATTTACATTAAGGGCAAGCCTATGGTGCCAATTGCATGCATGTGACTTCTTTTGTGAGAGTGAGAGTTTTTCTTTGATATATGTGAGTCCTTAAATTATATTTGATCATGAGATTCGAATGTGTGGATTCAACTTACTCTTTTGTTCTTGTTGTGAGGGCACATGGTTTCATGAGGGATATGTAACATTATTAAACTTCTCTACGATGTTGGGTGTTCAAGCCATCAGTGCATTGTGACGTTGAGTTGATTTTTGAGGCTAGGATTGTTAGGAGCATATTGTCTTTGTTATAAATATTTGTGAAGTATGGCATAAAAAAGGGAAGTGTATGTGATTGCATATGTTAGAGTTTAATTGTTGCTATAAACCATGGACATTGGTGTACTGTGCCTCAATTGTGTAAAAACAGAGTGCTCAAAGATAGTGTAAAGTATTGGTTGACTCGAGGACGAGCAACGTTTAAGTGTGGGGAATTGATGTTTCGCTATAATTCCATATTTTAGTACATTATTTACCTTACATTTAGGTGCTTTAATGCTAAACTATACTATATTTGTGCTTAATTGAGTTTATTTTATGTGTAGGTACGTCGAAGATGAAATTGGGAGCAAAGTAGAGATTTTATGTATATTTTATACATTACAAAAATAAAATTATGATTATTTAATTAGTGAATATGTATGGATTAAAGTGTAACAAATCAAAAGGAAAAAAAAGGAACAATTGAAAAGGAAACAAGGAAGACAAAAACGTGAAAGAATTGAAAAGTTGAAAAAGAAGGACAACGTGAAATGGAATGTTAGGCAGCAAATCAAAGTCAACCTTCCAGGTGACGCGATACTCA
>AWOL01S0063747.1:0-20967 GCA_000715115.1 Nicotiana otophora
TGCGCAATCCGTAATTCTAGTATTGTTTGATGTGATTTGACACTTCGAGCGTGTTTGTATGAATTTTTAGGACTTGTTGGTATGTTTGGTTGGGGTCCCGGGGGCCTCGTGTATAATTCAGACCATATTCAGAGCATTTCGGAACTTTGAAGAATTTCTGAAGTTGTTGGTTTTCTCTACGTGTTCGTGATGATGCTCCCACGATCGCGTAGAGTCTTCAGAGATTTGCTGGAAGTTTACCCTTCACGTTCGCGAAGATGGCCACGCGTTCACGAAGGGGCAGGACTTGGTGCTCTGCGATCGCAAGCTAGTTTTGCGTTCGCGTATAGGAAAGGCATAGTTGTGGTTCACGCACACATTATTCATCGCGAACACGTGATATAGTTCGCGATCGCGTAGGTATGAAGGTCAGTGTATCTCATTCACATGATGTTTTCCACGTTCGCGTAGGGTTAAATTGTGGGTAGTATAATTTGTGTTTCGCGATCGCGATTAAAGACATCTCGACAGACTTAAATATTTCAAAAATGAGGGTTTGAGTTTATTTCACAAATTTGATTTTGGGAGCTCGGTTGGAGGCGATTCTTTGAGATATTTTGAATGGAGTGATTGGGGTAAGTGATTCTTACTTAGGTTTGGTTAAATCCATATTTATGTCTTTGATTTTCTCATTTAATTAGTGATTTGGGTTGAAAGATTGGGGAAAAATGGAGGAAAGTTCTTAGGCCGAATTTTGGGAATTTGAGCTAGATTTTGGTATCGGATTTGTGTAATTATTATATGGTTGGACTCGATATCGAATGGATGCTCGATCTTTATAATTTTGGTCGAGTTCCGAGACGCGGCCCGGGTCGACTCTTTGGAACGATTTTTCATTTCTTAGCTAAGATCATTATTTCATTATTTAAATTAGTTTTCTATAGTTATATTTATAGTATGAAATTGTTTTGGCTAGATTCGAGCCATTCGGAGTTGGAAAATCGAGGGAAAGGCCTTCTAATTGATTGATTGAGTGTGGTTTGAGGTAAGTATTGTCACGCCCCAAAATTATCACGACCCTAGACTCAAACCTGTCGTGATGGCGCCTATCGATGGTAATAGGCCAGCCGACTCCTACAATACTACAACAATTCATTCAAAGATATGCCAAAAGGCATCTTGTATAGCAGAATTTCATAAAAGAAACAAGGGTTGAACTCAAAAATAGAAATGCGTAATGAAAAGCCCCAAACATCGGGGTGCCACTGAGTCATGAGAAACTACTAAAAACTGGTCCGACAACAATAAGACTAACATAGTCTGGGAAAAATTCAAAATACAACTAAGGAGGAGATAAAAAAGGAGACAACAGGGATGTGATCGCCAGGCAGCTACCTTGCTAACTCCAATGATCAGCTATAGAAATATCAACAGCCGCTACCGTGACCAAAAATGCCTGGATCTGCACACAAGGTGCAGGGAGTAACGTGAGTACGCCAACTCAGTAAGTAATAGAAATAAATAAAGGCTGAGAAGTAGTGACGAGCTAAATGCAAGTACCGTTCATATCATAAAAATTTAATAAAGTGCGAAATGCTTTGTAACAAGAGTTTAAGTCAAATCAGCTTGTTTAAATCAAGTTCAAGTAAATCATTTAGAAATATCTTTCAACAGTTCTCAAATAAGGACTCAAAGCAATTATGAGCATGGATGATGAAATCATCTACTGCCCCTCGGGCTATCATCACTCAGTCCTCCCAATCACTCCAACCTCACAATGACTCACGCCTCACCATCACTCATGCCTCATAATCACTCAGCACTCGGCACTCGCACTCAGTAGGTACCGACGCTCAGTGGGGGTGTTTAGACTCCTGAGGGGATCCTACAGCCCAAGCGCTATAATCTGCACGGATAACTCACGTGCTATAATATCATATCAGAATCCGCACGGACAACTCACGTGCTAAGGTACAATACCTCACAAACAGGCCCTCGGCCTCACTCAATCATAAAACTCTCTATTCTCTCAGGCTCTCAGAAATCAATGAAATCAGTCCAAACAATATTTACATAATGCAACAAATAGAATAACAGAGACTGAGCTATGATGTAAGAATGCATGAACATGACTGAGTACGGGATATCAACTAAAGTAGTGAGAGGACACCAAGAAACGATCTCTAAGGGTGCAAACAATACTAGCATAAGGACTAGACATGGTATCTAGCATGATTTACAGTAAATCTTTCTAAAGAACATAAAGAGCATATAACTACAACAGGTTGTTCAACTTTACAGTTGCTACGGGACGGACCAAGTCACAAATACCCAATAGGGCACACCCACACACCCATTACCTAAAATGTACGTCACCTCCAAATAGTCATATGACACAAAAATACGGGGTTTCATACCCTCAGGACCAGATTTACAACCGTTACTTACCTCAATCAGAGCAAATCTCTACTCCGTAATGCCCTTGCCTCTCGAATCGGCCTCCGAGTGTCCCAAAAGTAGCCACAAGCAGTACAATACCATTAATATATGCTAAAGGAATCAATTCCACAATAAACTACTAAATTAGACTCAAAACCTGTAATCGACTCAAATCCAACCCTCGGGCCCACGTCTCAAAAACCGACAAAAGTTAGAAAACTTGAAAGCCCATTCACTCACGAGTCTAACCATATGGAATTCATCAAAATCCGACATCATTTGATCCCTCAAATCCTCAAATTATACTCTCCAAAATCCCAAGCCCTAACCCCCAGTTTTCACTTCAAAACCCTATTAATTAGATGATAAATCAACGGGAAAGCACCATAGCTAGGAGTAGTAAAGCTCAAGCAACTTACCTATGTGAAAACCCTTGAATCCCCTTCAAATATCACCCCAAAAGCTCCAATGTCCGAGATAAAAATGGTGGAAAGGTGCAAAAATCACGAAGTCCTCAATTTATACATTCTGCCCAGCAAAACTGCACATGCGGTCCCTTTTTCCGCTTCTGCGACACTGCACCTGCGAAATTTCTATCACAGGTGCGGAACTCACTTAAGATCCCAGGTTCCGCATCTGCGGCTAAGTATCGCACATACGGAAGCGCGCCTGCGCATATCCCTCCGCTTTAGCAAAGCCAGCCAAATTCCTCCCTTGCGCATCTGCGCCCTAGGTCTCGCACTTGAGGGCTCGCAGATGCGACAACCTTCTCGCACATGCGGTTCCAGTCCACCTTAACCTTGACCGCACCTGCGAATTCCCCAAGCGCTTCTGTGCCCTCGCACCTGCGGTTCCCTCTCCGCAGGTGCGACAAAACACCAGCAACATCAGTTCAGCTGCATTTCCAAATTCCAAACCTCCCATTAACCACCCGGAACCACCCTGAGGCACTCTCAACCTCGACCAAACATACCAACACATCCCATAACATCATACGAACTTAGACAAATCATCAAATCACTCAAAGCAACATCAAAACACAAAATTACACTCGGATTCAAGCCTAAGGACTTCTAAACTTTCGAATTCCGCCAATGATGCCGAAACCCGCTAAACCATGTCCGAATGACCTCAAAGTTTACACACAAGTCAAAAATAAGACCACGAACCTATTCCAACTTCCGGAATTCCATTCCGATCCTGATATCAAAATTTTCACTACCGACCAAAATCGCCAAAATTCTAACTTTCGCCAATTCAAGCCTAATTCTACCACGGGTCTCCAAATCTCATTTCGAACGCGCTCCCAAGTACAAAATCACCTAACGGAGCTAACAGAACCATCAAAATTCAAATCTGAGGTCGTTTACACATAAGTCAACGTCCGGTTGACTTTTCCAACTTAAGCTTCTACTTTATAGACTAAGTGTCTCAATTAACTCCAAAACCATTCCGGACCCGAACCAACTAACCCGATATATCATAATATAGCTAAAAAGCACAAAAGGAAGCAAAATTGGGGAAAACGGGGCCCTAACTCTCGAAATGATCGGCCGGGTCATTACATCCGAGGAGCGCGACCGGCGCTCAACCGAGTGAACCCGATCGAGCAAGCCTGTTAGATTTCCTTCTACCCAAACTCATCCACGAATGAAGATAATACATAATTTCATTTATTAGACAAAAACATGATCATGTCTATAACACCAATTCATTACCAATAGTTTTCATCCTTTTTAAAGTCTCAATTCCACACATTTTTCATAATATGAAGTGAAAATAGTAATTAAAATACAACTGTCACGACCCAAAATCTAACTAGTCATGATGGCACATAACCCAACCCGTTATGTAAGCCAATTTACAAATATTTGATTAAAAACAATATTTAACTGACTCTAATACACTCCCCAAGGACTGATAGTACAAATCATGAGCTTCTAAGATTAGAATTTACAAAACTGATATGAAATAAATACATCATATGTTTGAAATGTACATAAACAGATTGTAGGGTACCATGAACAAGAGGTAGCTATGACCGGAACACAGGTACGTCTTCAAATCTAGCTCTCGTCGATCATAGCAATATCAACATCCAATATCTGCACGCAAGGTGCAAAAGTGTAGTATGAGTACAACCGACCCATGTACTCAATAAGTAACAAACCTAACCTTAGGTTGAAAGTAGTGACGAGCTGGAAGACAAGTCGGGGTCCAACACCAATAGCCAACAACATTTCATAATAATATAATTTAAAGAAGCACAAGTAATAATTCAATAATAACATGCTCAACTTAATCATGGTTTCTGAAAATAGCTTTGCTTTTCAAGTGTATCAGTGAAAACCCAAGTCTTTTACCGAAGTTGCCAAAAATATGAGTAAGTTTGAAAACAATAATTTTTCCAAAATACTTTTCAACAATAAATAAGATGTTTCATTTTCTTTCCACATAGCCAGTGGAAAATGCATCAATATGCCCATATGCCAATATGTATGAGAAGTCATGAATGACGTGATGCAGTACATCATGAGGAAAATGCATCTCTATGCCTGTATGTCAAGTGCGCACGTCAATGCGATGCAACTCAATGATAAACCATATGCATAATCTCAGAGTATTATTTCACTCAGTCCTCCCAGTCACTCAGTCCTCACAGTCACTCAATTCTCCCAATTGCTCGGCACTCGCACTCGGCACTCATACTCAGTATGTACATGCGCTCACTGGGGGTGTGTACAGACTCCGGAGGAGCTCCTTCAGCCCAAGCACTATAATCTACACGGACAACTCATAAGCTACATAGACAACTCACGTGCTATAGTGTCAATATCTATATCCGCACGGACAACTCATATGCTATAATAAAACTTATAAGGCCTGCTGCAGGCGGCCAACCCCGATCCACATAATAATAAAGTATATAAAGCCAATATGGCCTGCTGCGGCATGCAGCCCGATCCCACAATTATCCTCACAATCATGCCCTTGGCCTCACTCAGTCATCAATCTCTTTAGTCTCTGGGGCTCACAATGTCATGAAACTAGCCCAAAATGATGATATGATGAATCAATAAATAGCAACAGAGACTGAGATATAATATGCAATGAAATGAATATGACTGAGTATGAAATTTTAATTTAAACAAATAATTCACAGCAATATGACCTCTATGGGTCTCAATAATACTGGCACATAGCCTCAGCATGATTTTTAATATGATTCTCAGCTCAATTTCTTAAACACATAAAACTGCATGGAAAATGCCAAGATTATTTGACTACAGAATTTCACGGAAACAATTACGTCACACTTGCTATGGTGCACGCCCACACGCCCGTCACCTAGTATGTGTGTCACATCCAAACAATTCACATAATACGTATATTAAGGGTTCATATCCAAAACTCCAAGATTAAAGATGTTACTTACCTCGAACAAGCCAAATCCAATACCGAGCAAGTTCTACAATACTCCGAAAATTCCATTCCGCGTGTATCAACCTCCATACGCCTTCCTATCTCCTCAATTCATGACAAACGACTCGTATCTATTCAAACAACGTGCAAATTAATCACAACTTACTCTAATGCTTACAATTTAACAATTTACAAATATTCCCAACTCCGCTCGAAAACTTGACAGTGGGTCCCACATCTCGGAATCCAATGAAACTCACAAAATCTGAACTCCCGTTGCGATACGAGTCCAACCATACAAAAATTATCAAATTCCGACATCAGATTGACCTTTAAATCTTCATTTTACATTTTTGGAAGATTTTATAAAAATCTATTTTTTCTTCCATAAATTCACGGATTCAGGATGTAAACCAATATGGAATCATAAAATATAATCAATATAGGATAAGGAACACTCATTCCAATATTTTCCCGTGAACATCGCCCAAAATCGCCTTCACCGAACTCCCCAAACTAAAAAATGAGTAAAAATGGCAAAACTCCCCGTTTTATGGGGTTTTTACGTCAGTGGCGCCACAGGTGGTATGGGGCGCTGCCTGTGATGCCCTTTCCAGTACCTCTAGCAGTTCCAGCGCCAAGGATAGCGCCCCACGCTACCCTGGGCGCGCTGACGGCGACAAGAAATCATTCTCGACACGGAAATAGGCATAACTCTCTCATTCGATGTCCAAAATCGATGATTCGTTTTGCTATGGCTCCGTAATTTCAATACGGATCTAATGCTTCAATCAAAACTGAATTTGGAGCTCATTTTCTTAATGTGATACCACGTATTCTTTAAGCATCAACATCGAACATTCTAGGTTCGATGACGAAACCTATCAAATCAAGTCGGAATGAACTCAAATTTTGCGTACAAGTCATAAATTACATAACAAAGCTATTATAATTTCCAAAATATGATTCCGACCATGATATCGGAAAGTCAACTCCCCGGTCAAATTTCCAAACTTTAATTTCCTATTTTTGCCATTTCAAGTCGAATTTAACTACGAACTTCAAAATGAATATCAGGACGCACTCATAAGTCCAAAATCACCATACGGAGTTATTGGATCCATCAAAACTTCATTCCGGAGTCGTTTGCACAAAAAGTCAAATCGGTCAACTCTTTTCATTTAAGCTTCTAAACAAGGATTGTTCTCTCAATTAAATGCCGAATCATCCGAAAACCAAAGCCGACAATTAACACAAGTCATAGTACACATTACCAAGCTGATCAAGACTTTAAATTGGTGAAAGGAACTTAGATGTTCAAAACGACAAGTCGGGTCGTTATAACAACATAACGAGTTTGACTTCCCAGCACCAATATACAACCCACACTATGTCTACAGAGCCTCGATAGATAAAGTACAATGAAAATACCAACAACAAGGCTCCGGCTATACCTCAAACAAAATACACAAAGAACAAAAGATACATGTCCCCGGGATGAAGTGGGGCTCACCATGTCAGCTGGGAAGAAGGTGTACTATTATCACTGATCAATATCTGCTGATGTGGAACCACCTGCATGCATTTAAAGATGCAGCGCCCCCGGCAAAAGGGACGTTAGTACTATCGAATAGTACTAGTATAAAAACCAAACACTAATTTAAGAATTCAGTAATACAATATGATTATGATGAATCAGGGCGGCAATAGAATAATATAGATAGACGTTTAAACCAGAGCAAGCTTATTAAGATCTATTAATAACATTTATAGGATCTAAGATGAGATCCTCTGTAATTATCTTCACACAAAGCAGCCCCGCCGCCTCACCCGATGAATGCAGGTGGAGGTGTAAGTACAATACCACAACTCTACTCAAGTGGCCCGACCGCCTCACCCCAATGTGTGCGGGTGGATGTATAACCACAGTACCAAGAACCTACACAAAGTGACTATGCCGCCTCACCCCAATGTATGTGGGTGGAAATGCATCAACGATACCAATACCTACACAAAGCGGCTATGACGCCTCACCCCAATATATATATATGTGGGTGGTGGTGTAACAACAATATGAAAACTATACATAAAACGGTCGTACCGTCTCACCCCAATGTATGCGGGTGGAGGTGTAATCCCTCAATACCATAATCCCGACACAAAGCGGTCATGCCGCCTCACCCCACAATATACAGGTGGAGGTGTATCACAATCACAATCTCTACACAACTTTGCATAATAACTTCCACATAAATCACGACTTGAAATTATAACATGTGCATACACAATCCATATTTTTGGAACACATCCTCAATTTATAATGCAATATGATAAGAGCATTTGAAACACGAATTGAACATATATCTTTATCACAAAACTTATCGGAATACTCGATTTGTCATCAATATCTTGGAACTTACACGGATAATGGGATTCCAATTCTTAAAGAAGAGTTTAGCCAACATACCTCACTTGAGCTTCCTTACACTATAAATGTTTCGGAATTCTTAGCAACTTCAATCTATATTTGTAATATAATAAATTGAACCAAAATTAGGAAGATGATCATGGTTCTAGCTCATTTGAGCATTTATCAAACACTAGGTGTGCATTAAGGTTTCAAGGTGTTTTTATGGAGGATACCATCATCCCACAACCCAATCTTTATCATTTTTAGCTCAACAATCTTCCTACACCATTTGATAATACATGCATGTAGAATAAACAACTCTCATGCCCAAATATTATCTTGATAATTACCCATTTCTAGACCAAAATTCGAAATTGAGGGTTAGGGTGTAGAATCCTACCTCTAGGATGAAGAACTAGTGAGTTTTCCTTCTTAAACTTCCAAAACTTGGGCAAGAATTGAAGAACACCTTCTCACTCTAGGGCACTCCCTATCACTCTAAAATGTCAGATTATTGCTCAAAAATAGCCCAAAGAGTGTATTTAATGAAGTAGGGTCGGGTTTTAAAAACCCAAAAATGGAGCTCCGGAATAAGGTCATATGCGATCGCATAATCGATATGCGGACCGTATATTGGTCGCATAATCGGAGTCCAATACTGGAAAACATCTGCCTCTGTCTGGGGTCACTATGCAGCCCGCATACCTGTTCTACGGTCGCATAATGAACCGCAGAACAGTTATGTAGTCGCATAGTCGACAACAGAATTGCTTCCAAACTGGCCCTTTCCTACCTCACTTCTGCGGTCATTATGCGGCCCGTAGAGTGATTCTGCGGTCACATAATGGACCGCAGAAATGCGTTTTTCTTTCAAAACTTTTCCTTTACTTTCCGGTGCATTGTTCAACCCAAAAACGTAAGCCTAGTCCGGCACCATGAAACATTATTTTCTTTTGCAAAAACTTACGGGGCTTTACATTCTCCCCCACTTAGGATCATTCGTCCTCGAATAAGGGTCAAAATATGTAATTAGTATCTTATGCGACTCAGTTTTGCATACCACACACCAGTAGCCCCAAATTTGACTAACTCCCTAAATTTCAAAAAACTTTCACCAGAGTTTCCCATGTAACTGGGCCTATCCACCTATCAGAGAGCCCCATAAATACATCCTAACAACATATACATAACCCAATGACATAACATTACACAAAACAACATCAACGGTGGCCTCACAAGCAATATATTTAGAAAGAAGCACCTTTATAATAACTAAACAAACGATACAAGAATCCATAGGCGACATTCTTATAAAAAGGTCACAATGTTTATACAAACAAGTAAGGATACTTCTTTTTCATTTCTTCCCTGGCCTCCCAAGTAGCCTCTTCAACTTGCTGGTTTCACCACAATACCTTCACAGAGGCAATTTCTTTATACGACAGTTCTTCATTAACCTCAATGGTCTCAACCGGAATAATAAGTGCCGGGTCTCCAACTACTTTCTTCAACATAGACACATGAAACACCAGGTGTACTAATGACATCTCAGGTGGTAACTCATGCTTGTACGTCACCTCACCGATCCTCTGAATGATTTTGTACGGTCCGACATACCCCGGACACAATTTCTCTTTCTTACCAAATCGCATTACATCCTTCATAGGGGGAACTTTCAAGAATACCCAACCATCGTCTTTGAACTCCAAATTCCTACGGTGAACATCCGAATAGGATTTATGACGACTCTGAGCAGTCTTCAACTGCTTTTTAATGATTTTAACTTTTTCCATAGCTTGATGCATGAGGTCTGGCCCTATCAACTCTGCTTCCCCAATTACCATCCAATGGGAGATCTATATCTCCTACTATATAAAGCCTCGAACAGTGCCATTTGAATGCTAGCGTGATAGCTATTGTTGTATGCAAATTCTATGAGTGCTAAATGATCATCCCGGCTATCTTTGAAGTCTAGAACACAAGCACGCAACATATCCTCAAGCATCTGAATAGTCCGCTCTACCTGCCCGTCAGTCTGCAGGTGAAAGGCTGTACTAAGATTCACATGAGTACCCAAACCTTGCTGAAATTTCTTCAAACAATTAGCAGTGAATTGTGCCCCCCGATCAGAAATGATAGAAACTGGAGTGCCATGCAGCCTGACTATTTCTTTGATATGTAATTGAGCATACTGTTACACCGTATCGGTAGCTTTAACTGGCAAAATGTGTGCTGATTTCGTGAGTCGATCCACAATCACCTAAATTGAGTCAAACATGCGGGGGTTGCGCGATAATCCTACCACAAAGTCCATATTAATCATTTTCCACTTCCACATTGGAATTTCTATGTTCTGTGCCAACCTACCGGGTCTTTGGTGTTCGGCCTGCACTTGCTGATAATTCGGACATCTTTCCACAAAGTATGCCACATTCCTCTTCATATCATTCCACTAATAGACTTCCTTAAGATCATGATATATTTTTGAAGAACCTGGGTGCACGGAATACCTGGAAGTGTGAGCCTCGGTCATGATTTTTCCCCTATGATCATCTACATTTGGAACATATAGACGCCCTTGGTACCTTAATGTACCATCACCCATGACAAGAGAAAATGCCATGGTCTTATATTTATGAATCCCCTATTTCAATTGTGCCAACAATGGAGCGTTGTATTGCTTCTCCTTGACTTCCACAACAAGTGATGATTCAGCCTTATTTTGCACAATCACCCCTCCTTCACTAGAGTCCGCAAGACGAACTCCTAAACTAGTCAATCTGTGAACTTCCTTGGCCAATGGCATTTGATATGCCTCCAAGTGAGCCAACCTACCCATAGATTTCCGGCTAAGAGCATCTGCCACAACATTGGCCTTTCCCGGGTAATACATGATATCAATGTCATAGTCCTTGAGTAACTCAAGCTATCTTCTCTGGCTTAGATTCAATTCCTTCTGCTTGAAAATATATTGAAGGCTCTTATGGTCCGTGAATATATCCACATGGACCCCATATAAATAATGACGCCAAAGTTTTAATGCAAATACCACTGCCGCAAGTTCTAAATCATGTGTTGGATAGTTCTTTTCATGATTCTTGAGTTGCCTAGAAGCATAAGCTATAACCTTGCCATGTTGCATTAATACACAACCAAGCCCAATTCTTGAAGCATCACAATATACCACAAATCCATCTATACCCTCTGGTAGAGTCAACACCAGTGCCGTAGTTAATCATGCTTTCAATTCCTGGAAACTCTTTCCACAAGTATCTGACCATGAAACATTATTTTCTTTTGCAAATATTTATGGGGCCTTACAACTATCTTTCCTATCTTTGTGTGGACGAAATACCCCTTAGGATTTGAGTCATTTGTACTAATTGTGTCATGTGAAGGCCGTGTATAGGAGGTGACGAGTACGTGCTCGGGCTTATTTGTGGAAATTTTACCGTTTAGGGCTCTTAGGTTCTTATATTCATGAGATATGAAGTTTTTTTTCATGTTAAATTTACCATTTACTAAATACACCCTTACATGTCTTAATCGGAATTAATTGCTTCATGTTCTACCCTTATTGCCAATTAAACTCTTATGTGCCTTAACTGAAGTTGTTGCCTCTTTTGTTGTCATGCTATATTTCTGTAATTGGTTAAACTTAATGAAAGTTTGCTACTCCTTTAATTGTTGGCGTATTCTTATTTGGGGTCATTGATTCATGCCATCTCTCTTGTGTCGAATTGCACTTTTGTGGAATCATTGTTACACATTACCTCTCCCTTGTTGAACTATTCTTGTTGAGACTATTATTTCCTTGTTGTGTCTTTCTCTATGAGTTCGTTCTTCCATTTTATTTGTGTTCTGAAGTTCTTCTATTGATTTACTTGCCGTATTCTCGTGTTATTGTTGTTGTTGTTGCTGTTGTATTTAGTGTTGTTGAGCCGAGAGCTATACGTGGTTGTGATATTGAAGCTGTTTTGAGTAAATGTTGTGGCATGTGGGCACATATTGTGAAATTCATTTATTTGAGTTTTTATGTTTTTGGCATACGTGTTTTGTTGAGAAAATTATTATGTGTTTGCATGAGGTTTCTGCACTGCGGTTGTTATTATGTTGCCCAAGGTTTCTACCGTACGGTTGTTATTGTGTTGCATGAGTTTTCTGTCATGCTATTGTTATTATTGATACGCATGTGGTGGTATAATGTCTGGGTGTTAAAATGCATGCGGTGAGAAAAGGTGGGCTTGAAATATGTGGCTAGTAGGGGAACTACTAGAAGCAATGTGGCGTGATAAGGTGGGCTAAAACACGGGATGCTATTTCGGGAAAAATAATTTTCAAAACTAAATATAAAGTCTCCCGCGGTGATATAAGAAAAGTTGTGATTCATTTTACGATTTAAGACTACGAGGCGGTACCTCGGGAGGGCTCTTGTTGTCATTTCCAATTTTCTGTGCACTTGTCTTTTATTGTTGTTTTCCTTAGCATACTATTAATTGTTTTCCTCCGTGTTACCTTATTTGCTCAGTTCGATGTAGCTAATATTATTGTGTTGGTCGCTGCTTCAAACTTCGTTGCTTCTTTTGTTACACTGTACATTTCGTGGTGATTGTTTCTTATCTACCATGAATTGACTCTACTCTTATTTAATGACTGGAATTATGGTTGAACACTTGCGCAAGCATACACAGTTAAGCACCCATATCGGTTTTAAAAGGTGTGTCCTGACGATATTAACCGTTATATGTACTCTAGTCTTCTTTCCTTCCGTGTGAGGATTATTCTATTAGCACGTGAGTCGTTCGTGCGGTTATGAGTTGTAATGTGGGCGCAAGATGCTAAGTGATTAGGGTTCATGAATTAGGACCCGTGAGCTCTGATTATGAGGTTCGGTACCTCGTGGAAATGGTTGAACAGATCTGGTGTGAAAGCGGTTGTTCTTATTGAGTTGTTGTTGGTTTTCCCTTTATTTGGTTTTCCCCGGACTTAGACTGTGATCAGTTACTCTACAACATTATTACCTGACTGCTTTCTGTTGAATATTGTTGTAACTAGTGTATCATTGCAAGTATTGTTTTGTATTCCTTATCCTGCTTAGCTTTATATTAACATTGTTTCTCTGTTAGTTCATATACACACTTGTTTAGGTTGTTTAGTTCGGTAGGTGTCTTGACTATCCCTCGTCACTACTCTAGCGAGGTTAGTCTTGATACTTCTTAGGTACCGCTGTGGTGTACTCATACTATGCTTCTGCACATATTTGTGTAGATCCAGGTGCCACGGTTGTTGTTGATTATTAGCTGGCTGGTCGAGCTGTGGAGACTCAAAGTAAACCTGCCATCACGTCAAGCCTTTGAGTCACCTTTAGATATTTTCATTATACTGTTTAATTCCATTCCAAACATTTGCTTTTAGGGATTTTCTAATAAACTCAGTAGAGCTTATGACTTGTACTATTAGTTTTGAGAATTGTAAGTTATGTATAAAGATTTCTATTTCATATTTATCATTGATGGTTGAATTCTTCTATTAATTTAGTAAGTGTTAGGCTTTCCTAGTCTTGGATACTAGGTGCCGACACGACATCCTACGGAGGGAAATTAGGGTCGTGACAAGTTATTATCAGAGCTCTACGTTCATAGGTGCTACGAGTCATAAGCGAGTTTAGTAGAGTCTTTCGGATCGGTACAAAGACATCTGTACTTATCTTCGAAAAGCTAGAGAACTATTAGAACAGTTTCACTTCTTTCATTTCTATCGTGCGATTTTATTGATCTTGAAGTTAGAACTTTTGTCATTCTATTCTCTCACAAATGGTGAGTACACGAGCTACAGTTACTGACAATGCTACCCCAGAGCCGGTGTTGCAAGGGGCCGGTGTAGAGGCAGAGGCCGAGGAGGAGCACGTGATATAGCTAGAGCGCCTCTCAGAGCAGCTGTTGAGGAGCTTCTAGTAGTTCATGTTGGGGGATAGGTATCGGAAATGCCTGTTGTGACCCCAGAATTTCAGGAGACTTTAGCAAAGTTCCTGAACATGTTTGGTACATTGGCTCAGGCGGGGTTGATTCGAGTTGCACTAGCTACTTAATAGATCGGGGGAGGAGCTCAGAATCCCACAGCCCATACTCCGGAGAAGCGAGTCCATGTTGGCCAGGTTCCAAGTGTCATGCCAACACAACCTTTTATCCCAGTTCAGTGTGTGGTTAGGGCAGCTGCATCTGATGAAAAATAGCTTAGACTTGCGAGGCTCAAGAAGTATTACCCTCCTACTTTCAGTGGTTTGGTTTCATAGGATGCGCATGGGTTCCTAGGGGAGTGCTACCGCATTCTCCGCATGATGGGTATTGTGGAGACGAGTGGGGTTGCTTTTATAACGGTCTAGCTTAAGGGAGTAGCATATCAGTGGTAGCGAGCGTATGAGTTGGGTAATCCGGCCGATGCAACTTCACTTTCATGGGTTTAGTTTTTAGGGATGTTCTTGAGAGACTTTGTTCCCCAAACCCTTCGAGATGCATGGCACGTAGAGTTTGAGTAGCTGCGCCAGGGCACTATATCAGTGTTAGAGTATACTGCTAGATTTAGTGATTTGTCCAGATATGCACCTGTTTAGGTTTCTACAATCAGAGAGCGAGTCCGCAGGTTCATTGAGGGGTTCAGTCATGGTATTCAGTTCATCATGGCTCGGGAGTTGGAGTCGGATGTTCCATTTCAACAGGTGGTAGAGATCGCTCGCCTATTAAAGGACATGAAGGACCAGGAGAAAGAAGTCATGCGGGGTCAAGATATAGAGGACAGGGAGGCTAAGAGGCCTTGCAAATCGGAGAGACCTATTGGTTCCTATTTTGGAGGCAGGGTACGACATGGTAGAGGTTTTGTGGGTCAGCTAGTTTAGTTTGTACTTCAGGCTTCACAGGGTGTTTCAGGTACCCATGGGTATTAAGGTACATGTACCGGACAACTTCCACAACCACGTCAGTGAAGAGGTTGCTTGAGTGTGGAGATACCAACCACAAGGTGGTAGATTTTCCCAGACTCCGGGCATATGTGTCACAGCATGGTATTCAAGCTATGAGTTCTGCTCCAGTTGCTGATGCCGTTGCACCATATGGTGTCTTTACAGGTATGGTTTCGATTGTTATAAAGCATCATCATTCTTAATTTGACTTGGTTCTGCTTATTGGGGTGAGTCCTTTTACGTTGCTTCATATAAAAGTGAGTGTTGTGATTTGNTCCTAGTCTTGGATACTAGGTGCCGACACGACATCCTACGGAGGGAAATTAGGGTCGTGACAAGTTATTATCAGAGCTCTACGTTCATAGGTGCTACGAGTCATAAGCGAGTTTAGTAGAGTCTTTCGGATCGGTACAAAGACATCTGTACTTATCTTCGAAAAGCTAGAGAACTATTAGAACAGTTTCACTTCTTTCATTTCTATCGTGCGATTTTATTGATCTTGAAGTTAGAACTTTTGTCATTCTATTCTCTCACAAATGGTGAGTACACGAGCTACAGTTACTGACAATGCTACCCCAGAGCCGGTGTTGCAAGGGGCCGGTGTAGAGGCAGAGGCCGAGGAGGAGCACGTGATATAGCTAGAGCGCCTCTCAGAGCAGCTGTTGAGGAGCTTCTAGTAGTTCATGTTGGGGGATAGGTATCGGAAATGCCTGTTGTGACCCCAGAATTTCAGGAGACTTTAGCAAAGTTCCTGAACATGTTTGGTACATTGGCTCAGGCGGGGTTGATTCGAGTTGCACTAGCTACTTAATAGATCGGGGGAGGAGCTCAGAATCCCACAGCCCATACTCCGGAGAAGCGAGTCCATGTTGGCCAGGTTCCAAGTGTCATGCCAACACAACCTTTTATCCCAGTTCAGTGTGTGGTTAGGGCAGCTGCATCTGATGAAAAATAGCTTAGACTTGCGAGGCTCAAGAAGTATTACCCTCCTACTTTCAGTGGTTTGGTTTCATAGGATGCGCATGGGTTCCTAGGGGAGTGCTACCGCATTCTCCGCATGATGGGTATTGTGGAGACGAGTGGGGTTGCTTTTATAACGGTCTAGCTTAAGGGAGTAGCATATCAGTGGTAGCGAGCGTATGAGTTGGGTAATCCGGCCGATGCAACTTCACTTTCATGGGTTTAGTTTTTAGGGATGTTCTTGAGAGACTTTGTTCCCCAAACCCTTCGAGATGCATGGCACGTAGAGTTTGAGTAGCTGCGCCAGGGCACTACATCGGTGTTAGAGTATACTGCTAGATTTAGTGATTTGTCCAGATATGCACCTGTTTAGGTTTCTACAGTCAGAGAGCGAGTCCGCAGGTTCATTGAGGGGTTCAGTCATGGTATTCAGTTCATCATGGCTCGGGAGTTGGAGTCGGATGTTCCATTTCAACAGGTGGTAGAGATCGCTCGCCTATTAAAGGACATGAAGGACCAGGAGAAAGAAGTCATGCGGGGTCAAGATATAGAGGACAGGGAGGCTAAGAGGCCTTGCAAATCGGAGAGACCTATTGGTTCCTATTTTGGAGGCAGGGTACGACATGGTAGAGGTTTTGTGGGTCAGCTAGTTTAGTTTGTACTTCAGGCTTCACAGGGTGTTTCAGGTACCCATGGGTATTAAGGTACATGTACCGGACAACTTCCACAACCACGTCAGTGAAGAGGTTGCTTGAGTGTGGAGATACCAACCACAAGGTGGTAGATTTTCCCAGACTCCGGGCATATGTGTCACAGCATGGTATTCAAGCTATGAGTTCTGCTCCAGTTGCTGATGCCGTTGCACCATATGGTGTCTTTACAGGTATGGTTTCGATTGTTATAAAGCATCATCATTCTTAATTTGACTTGGTTCTGCTTATTGGGGTGAGTCCTTTTACGTTGCTTCATATAAAAGTGAGTGTTGTGATTTGGTACTCTATTTATGTGTTTACCCCTGTTGGGAGATTCTATAGTGGTAGACCGTGTCTATCGTGTTGTTTTAATTCATTATGGAGAGCTATGAGACTAGAAGTGACTTTTTGTTACTCATTTCGATAGTTTTGATGTGATTTCTGGGTAATAGGTTATGACTTGTGATTTAGATGCTCTACCAGTGTGGGAGATTAGTATGTGTTGTGATTTTGTTGGCGGAATTGAGTTAGTTGAAGGTTTTGGTTGGTATGATGTTTATTCTACTTGTGATTCAGATTCAGAGTTAAGGTTGAGACCCTCGCGGTTTCATGTGATTTGATGTGTTTGGACTGGGCTGGGTGCCGTGGTGGAGTTATATCAGGATGAGATCCTTGTGACCAGTTTATATGTGTTGATTCTCCCTTGTGAAATTAATTTGTAGTATGATACTGATAGGGAGTGGTGCCTGTTGGGCTTGTTTGATAGTTCTCTTAAGTATTTCTCCTTGCATATTTAGTCGTATTCGTGTTGTGCTTGTTAGGTTTTAGCTTACGAGGTGTGTGCCCAAGTGGCGTTAGATGTGAGGTCTTCATGTTTCTTGCATCGTTATCAGTGTTGAGAAGGTTTGGAACAGGGTTTTAGCGGATATGAGGTTAATTGCTGGTGCTGGATTTGATTATGGGTAGCTATTATTATCAGAGATGTCGTCATGGGCATATGTATGTTGTGTTATGTCGTGTGGTTATACCTTGTGGGTGTAGGCATATGTTGTTGTAGCTTGTTGAGGTTGGTACTGTGTGTTGATGTAGGAATCGGGTGTCTTGGGAATGATTGTATGGTGAGAAATTTGATTCTAAGTTTTACCAGTGTGGGTGGAAGGGATCATTGTCAGTTAGGATGGTGTAATCAGGCCTATGTGGATTGGGTGATGTGGGATCACTCGCGGTGTATGTATGGTAGTTCACTCAGCGATGTGATGACCTCAGAATGGTTCTTGACACGTTCGGAGACGAACGTTTGTTTAGGAGGGGGAGGATGTAACGATCCAACCGATGGTTTTGAGAATTATCATCCCGTTCGGTGGCTTAAGGTCTCAAGCAGCTTCATATTATGTGCTATGACTTGCGTGTGTGGCCGAGTTTAGTTTTCGGATTATTCAGGGTCAAGTTGGAAGAAGGATACTTGTTTTAGAAGCTTAAGCGATAAGAGTTAACCGTAGTTTTGACTTTTATGTAGACGACTCCGAAATGGTGTTTTGATAATTCCAATAGTTTCGTATGGTGATTTTAATCTTAGGAGAGTGACCAGAGGTTGATTTTGGGGTCCATAGGTCCTTTCGGCGTTAATTGGCGAAAGTTGGAAGGTTGGAAGATTTTTGGAAAGTTTGACCGAGAGTGGACTTTTTGATATCGAGGTCAGATTTTGATTCCGGAAGTTGGAGTAGGTCCATAATATCATTTATGACTTATATGTAAAATTTGGTATCAATCGGAGTTGTTTTGATATGAATTGGCATTGGTTTCAGAATTCGAAAGTTCATAAGTTCTTAGGCTTGAATCGATGCGCGATCTGTGATTCTAATGTTGTTTGATGTGATTTGGCGCTTCGATCGTGTTTGTATGATGTTTTAGGACTTGTTGGTATGTTTGGTTGGGGTCCCGGGGGCCTCGTGGGTGATTCAGACCATGTTCGGCGTATTTCGGAACTTTGAAGCATTTCTGAAGTTGCTATTGTTTCTTAGCTCTGGTGTCCTTCTACGCGTTCGCGATGATGATCCCGCGTTCGTGCAGAGTCTTCGGAGATTTGCTGGAAGTTTACCCTTCGCGTTCGCGAAGATGGCCACGCATTCGAGAAGGGGCATGATTTGGTTCTCTACAATCGCGGACTAGGTTTCGCATTCGCGTAGAGGAAAGGCATGGCTGGGGGTTCACGTGCAGATCATCGTGAACGCATGATGTAGTTCGCGATCGCGTGGGTCTGATGTTCAGTGCATCGCATTGGCATGATGTTTCATGCGTTCGCGTAGGGATAAATTATGGGCAGTATAATTTATGCTTCACGATCGAGAAGCAATTTCCACGATCACGATGAAGGACATCTGGGTAGACTTAAATATTTAAAAAATGAGGATTTGAGTTTATTTCACAAATTTGATTTTGGGAGCTCGGTTGGAGGCGATTCTTGGAGAGATTTCAAGGGAGTGATTGGGGTAAGTGATTCTTACTTAGTTTCGTTTAAATTCCATGTTTATGTCTTTTATTTCATCATTTAATTAGTGATTTGGGTTGAAAATTTGAGAGAAAATGGAGGAAAGTTCTTAGGCTAAATTTTGGGGATTTGAGCGAGATTTTTGGCATCGGATTTGTGTAATTCTTGTATGGTTGGACTCGATATCGAATGAGTGTTCGGTTTTTGTAATTTTTGTCAGGATCCGAGACGCGGGTCTGGGACGACTTTTTGGAGCAATTTTTTAATTTTTAGCTAAGATCATTATTTTATTATTTAAATTAGTTTCCTATAGTTATATTTATAGTATGAAATTATTTTGTCTAGATTCGAGTTGTTCGTAGTTGGAAAATCGAGGGAAAGGCCTTCTAATTGATTGATTGAGCGTGGTTTGAGGTAAGTATCTTGACTAACTTTGTGTGGGGGAACTACCCCTTAGTATTTGAGTCATTTGTGCTAATTGTTTCATGTAAAGGCCGTGTACGCGAGGTGACGAGTACGTGCTCGAGCTTATTTGTGGAAATTTCACCGTTTAGTGCTCTTAGGTTCTTTTGTTCATTAGATATAAAGTTGTTTGTCATGTTAAACTCCCTATTTACTAAATTCACCCTTACGCGTCTTAATTGGAATTAATTGCTTCATGTTCTACCCTTATTGCCGATTAAACTCTTATGTGCCTTAACTGAAGTTGTTGGCTCTTTTATCGTCATGCTATCTTTCTGTAATTGCTTAATCTTAATTGAAATCATTATTATCTTTCCATAATTGCTTAACCTTGATTGAAATTATTATTATATCTTCCGTAATTGCTTAACCTTAATTGAAATCATTGTTATCTCTTCCGTAATTGCTTAGCCTTAATGGAAGTTTGTTACTCCTTTCATTGTTCACGTATTCTTATTTGGGGTTATGGATTCATGCTATCTCTCTTGTGTCGAATTGCACTATCGTGGAATCATTGTTACACATTATCTCTCCCTTGTTGAACTATTCTTGTTGAGACTATTATTTCCTTGTTGTGGCTTTCTCTGTGAGTTCTTTCTTCCTTTTTCTTTGGGTTCTGAAGTTCATGTGTTGATTTACTTGCCGTATTATCGTTTTATTGTTGTTGTTGTTGTATTCAATGTTGTTGAGTCGAGGGCTATACGTGGTTGTAATATTGAAACTGTTTTGAGGAAATGTTGTGGCATGTTGGCACATATTGTGAAAGTCATTTATTTGAGTTGTTATGTTTTTGGCATACGTGTTTTGTTGAGAAAATTGTTATGTGTTTGCACGAGATTTCTGCCGTGCAGTTGTTATTGTGTTGCACAAGGTTTCTGCCGTGCGGTTGTTATTGTGTTGCACGAGGTTTCTGCCGTGCTGTTGTTATTATTGATACGCATGTAGTGGTGTAATGTCTGGGTGTTGAAACGCATGCGGTGAGATAAGGTGGGCTTGAAACGCGTGGCTAGTAGGAAAACTNTTGAAGTTCATGTGTTGATTTACTTGCCGTATTATCGTTTTATTGTTGTTGTTGTTGTATTCAATGTTGTTGAGCCGAGGGCTATACGTGGTTGTAATATTGAAACTGTTTTGAGGAAATGTTGTGGCATGTTGGCAC
>AWOL01S0063756.1:0-15687 GCA_000715115.1 Nicotiana otophora
ATCGGCCTTCCGGGTTCGAGGTTAGTTCGTTCCACGCTCAGGATCTTACTCCGATAAATCGTCATTCGAACTCGATCGCACATGCTAAGGCCAAAATCTATTTCGACCGTATACACATATGTTTTTGTACTTTGAAAAATCAAAATGTTAACCAAGAGGTGAATTGAAAATTATACTCGTTTTCGTCAATTTATTTCCAGCAAAACAGATGAAATTGAACCCTATATGTCAAGGTCGTGATCGTGAAGTACCTAAAAGACGTTTTGTGTTTAAATCATTTCCTCCTAAAAGATATACCTACTTGATATACATGAAAAGAAGTCATTATTTTCAACTTTGCATCAAACAATTTTGGTTAGGTAATAATGTGGATCCCCATAAGTTTGGCCACGTGAAACATATAGAAAGATGAGATATACTGTTGAAATTTTATTTATCAGTATCTGTATCATTTATTATTACTGATGACAATCCATTGGACTTTTGGAGCAGTACTAATTTTTCATTTTCTATAGAATAACATTGCAACCATAAATTATTCTAAACAAAGATAAAAAGGAATTGTGCAATATTATTATGGTAGTGTTGGGGAGGGTTGATACATGGTTGAAGAGTTTAGGGAAATTAAAGAAAAATGACTTCTTAAGGGAAATATTTTTCAAAATATTTAAGTATAAAAATTTTGGAAAATAATTTCACAGTACCAAAAACATTCTAAACATCACTTATTTTTTATTTACCCAACATAGTAGGCCTCTGCAACCAAACCATTCCTCTTCTTCTTTTTTAACTTTTGCCTTGTCTTATCTTCTTTTGTAATTCTAACATTTTCGTAAATATCTATTTGTTAAATGTTTTTTGAATTTATATATATAATTTTAATTATAAATTAAGTGAATATAAAGTTAATAACTATACCAACAAAATCAATGAGAATCTCTACGGTGACAGTCAGAGGTTCAAAAGGTCACAAATCAAAACTAGATACAAGAAGTTTAAAGAAATTTTATGTATTTGTTATGATACCAAAGTAGATAGCTGTTCCTCATGTTGAAAGTTTAATTTTCAACAAATCTGATGCAATCTAAATTATCATTTGGAATATGTTTATTGGATCGTTTTGTTATATATTTTGAACCCCATTTATTTTCTTCTGTTATTTTGCTATTTTTTGTTACTTATAATATTTTCCTGCCAATACAAGTATGAGTTTTATAGAACCTTAGCTTTAAAGACCAATTATCGTAATGAGATGAGCCTTAAATAGAGTGGAATGTATACATATAACTTATTGAGTTTAATTTATATACACCGGCTAGAATAATTCTTTTAAAAAGCATATCACTGAAATGATATCTATTAGTAACTCTTTATAAAACATGGGAATCGTAATCTTGAAAACAAGATAGCTGACAAGCTACAACAAGTAATGGTGACATGCTAGTGTAAAATTTCTTTGCATTGTGTAATTAAATTAAACTCTAATTTATATAAGTTAGTATTAAGGCTCAATTGATTGAAGTATAAGTTAGTGTCCTGTCTAGGCATTAGTGTTTAAGATCTAATGCCAATTTTTACCCATTTCATGGCATGGCCATGAAAGATGTCATTGTTTTGCTTCTAGAGTTTGTTATTTTCATCTGAGATACAAAACAACGTAGAAATTTTTCTTGGGTAAATTTCACAAATTGTCATATAATTACGAATTTTTTTCACTAAAGTCATATAACTTTGTTTTCTCACACAAAAATCATAAAACTTTCACTAACTCACATAAAAATCATAGTGACCAAAAAACATAATTTTCCAGTAGTGTTTTCTTATGTGATGACCCGATAGGTCATCTTATGTTTTAGAACCTAATTATGCGCTTTGAAATCTTAAATAACTCATTTTAGCTTTCCTCGATTTACGTGCGCAGTCCGAGTGTTTTTCCGAAAAGCTTTTATGTTAAAAACTGAGAAAATATGAAATTTTTGCCTTAAGATCTATTTGAGTTAACTTCGATAAATATTTTGAGCAAACGGACTCGGATTCGTGTTTTGACGGTCCCGGTGGGTCCGTATCGTGATTTGGGACTTGGGTGTATACCCGAAATCGAATTCAAAAGTCCCTAACTCGGGTTATCGCACCTTGTAAAAATTTAAAAGTTAAAGGCTTAATAATTTTGAAATGTTTGACCAATGCTTGACTTTTTGGATATCGGGTCCATATTTTGGTTCCGAAATCCGGTATAGGTCCAATATTATATTTATGACTTGTCTGTCAAATTTGGTGAGAAACAAAGTTGGTTTGACGTAATTCGGACGTCCGGTTGTGAAAATAAAAGTTTCAAAGTTTTCTTAAAATTTTCATTTGATTTGGTGTTCAATTCATAGTTCTAGGTGTTATTTGGCGATTTAATCGCGCGAGAAAGTTTGTATGTTATTTATGGACTTGTGTGCACATTTGGTTTAGAGTCCCAAGGGCTCGGGTGAGTTTCAGATAGGCTACGGAGTGGTTTGAACTTAGAAAACTCAGCTGCTTCTGCAATTTCTGGTGACTGGTGTCTGATCTCGCAATTGCGAGATCAGTGTTCGCATTTGCGAACATTTCCCAATCCTGACAGGCTCGCATTTGCGAGAAAATTCATCTCATTTGCGAAGAGTACCTGGGTCAGCATAAGTTTGCATTTGCGATCAAGAGGTCGCAATTGCGGGGAGACCAGAGTTTGCATTTGTGAATAATACTTCGCATTTGCGAAGTGGGGCTGGGAAAGGCTTAGTCGCATTTGCGATCAATTTGGTCGCAAATGCGGAAGATCAATGTTTGCAATTGCGAACAAGTCATCGCATTTGCGATGAAACCATAGAGGGGAAGGACTTTGTATTTGCCATGGTTTCTTCGCATTTGTGGGGTTCGCGTTTGCGAACCCCAGGTCCCAAAATACAACATCTACAGCTGATCAAAATGGGACTTAGACGGGATTTTGGTTCATTCTCTCAAATTTTCAAAACAAAAAAACCCTAGAGGCGATTTTTCAAAGAACCTTTCTTCCCCAAATCATGGGTAAGTAATTCTAAACTAGTTTCTTTCAATCTTTCACTACATTTCCTAAGATTTTAACCAAAACTCTTGTGTTTTCATGGTGAAAATTGGGGGTTTTGGGTAGAATTATGAATTTTTGTAAAATGGGAATTTAAACCTCAAATTGAGGTCGGATTCCAAAATAAATTACATAAACGGGCTCGTGAGTGAATGGGTGTTTATATTTTGTAACCTTTACCCGATTATGAGATGTGGTCCCGGGGAGGCTTTTTGGGGCGATGTTCTAATTTCTTGCTTTAGTTTTGATTTCATTAATTATATTAGTTTCTTATAGTTGTATTTATGGTATGTAATTGATTCTGGCTAGATTTGATCCATTCGGAGTCGGATATTCGTGAAAAGGCATTGTTACCGATTGATTAAGCTTGGTTCGAGGTAAGTGGCTTGCCTAACCTTGTGTGGGGGAAATCTCCTTAGGATTTGGTACTGTTGTGATATGTGAGCGCCGTGTGCGTGAGGTGACGAGTACATATACGAGCTATTTGTTATAAAACCCGATTTATTTTACTGAGTAGCAACTTATTTTTTTCGTTAATTTGAGTTATACCGTTTAAATGAGTATTAGTCTGTTTTCATTCTTAATTGAGTTATTCCATTATGTGTAGTTCTCTTGTTTAGTCTAATATCGCACGCCTTCATGCTTTAATTGCTTATTTAAACTCTATGAAGCATGCCTAGTTGATTTCCTTCTTTTTCTTGTTCATTATCAGTATAACTGTAGAAATCTTGCTGTTAACTATTGTATTTATCGGTTTGAGCTGTGTGTTTACTTTCGAGACTACGAGGCGGTTCCTCGGGAGCTCTCCATGCACATTTACTTTTGAGACTACGAGGCGGTACCTTGGGAGTTCTCCCTGCATATTTACTTTTGAGACTACGAGGCGGTACCTTGGGAGTTCTCCCTGCATATTTACTTTTGAGACTATGAGGCGGTACCTCGAGAGTTCTCCCTGTATATTTACTTTTGAGACTACGAGACAGTACCTCGGAAGTTCTCCCTGTATATTTATTTTGGGACTACGAGACGGTATTTAGGGAGATCCCCTACTGTTTACCCATGCATGTTGTATTGTTTCCTTGTTGTGTTTCCTTTTGTTAAATTCTAGTCTCTCATTATATTGTATATTCTCCTGCCTTATTTATTATTTACCCTGACCTCGTCACTACTCGACCGAGGTTATGCTTGGCACTTACTGGGTACCATTGTGGTGTACTCATGCTGCTCTTCTGCACATCTTTTCGTGTGCAGATCCAGGTTCAACATACCAGCCTTGCTATTAGTTGTGCATTTGCTGCTACTCTGGAGACTTCAAGGTACATCTGCTCGCGTCCGTAGACCTAGGAGTCCCCCTCTATTCTCTCCTTCTGTACTCCTTTTATTAGACTCTGGTGTATAGAGATACTAGTTTCCCTTCTATATCTTGTGACTTACGATGTTCCGGATTTTGGAAAGACTGTGTGTTTATAGAGTATTGGTTATTGTACATGCCAAGCGGAATTGTTACTAGTTATTCAGTTATCCACTGCTGTCAGTTGCCAAGTTTTACTTTCGTTTTGTTAATTTTCCGCAATTTGGTAGGCTTACCTAGTCGTAGAGTCTAGGTGCCGTCACGACGTTATACGGAGAGAGTTTGGGTCGTGATAAGTTGGTATCAGAGCTCTAGGTTCATAGGTGTCGTGAGTCACAAGCCGGTTTATTAGAGTCTCACGGATCAGTACGGAGACGTCTGTACTTATCTTAGGAGGCTATGGAACTGTTAGGAAAAATTACACTCCTTGATTCCTTGTCGTGCGAAAATTGTTGACTTCAAAATTGGAAACTTCTGTATTCTATTCTCTCACGGATGGTGAGGACACGTACAGGCATATCTGATGACCAGGCACTTGTTCCCCTGCTAGAGCCGTGAGAGGCCGTAGCCGGGGTAGAGGCCGAGGACGTCCATGCGGTGCAGCCAGAGCACCCGCACGAGCTGCTACAGAGGAGAAGCTAGTAGCTCCAGTCGGAGGGCGGATACCTGAGGTACCTGTTGCTGCACTAGCCCTCCAGGAGACTCTAGCCCAGTTTCTGAGCATGTTTAGCACCTTAGCTCAGGCTGGATTGATTCCACTTGCTCCTGCCACATCTCAGGCCGGGGAAGGAGCACAGACTCCCGTCGTGGGTACCCCAGAGCAGCGAGTTCAGGTAGACCAGGATCCAGAGATCATACTAGTGCAGTCGGTAGCTCCAGTTTAGCCCGAGTTTAAGGCAGTAGTTTCTTAGGCTGAGCAGCTCAGACTTAAGAGGTACACGAAGTACCACCCTCCTACCTTCAGTGGATTAGCGTCAGAGGATGCCCAAGGTTTTCTGGAGGAGTGTCACTGTATTCTCCGTACTATGGGTATAGCAGATTTTAGTGGGGTTTCTTTTACTGCATTCTAGCTTAGAAGAGTAGCCTATCAGTGGTGGCGTGCTTATGAGTTGAGTAGTCCGGCTGAGGCAGCTTCACTTACATGGACTCAGTTCTCAGACATGTTCTTTAGGGAGTATGTTCCCCAGAGTCTCCGGGATGCGTGGCACACATAGTTTGAATGGTTGTGCTAGGGCACCATGACGACATCAGAATATGCTATCAGGTTCAGTGAGTTAGCATGTTATGCACCTATCTTGGTTTCTACAATTAGAGAGCGAGTCCACAGATTCATCGAAGGGCTCGATTAAGATTTTTCAATATGTATGGCTCGAAAGTTGCAGACTGACATTCCATCTCAGCAAGTAGTACAGATTTCCAGATTATTAGAACGTGTTCGAAGTGAGGAAATGGAGTCTAAGGGGGCCAAAAGGTCTCGGAACTCTAGAGGATTCAGTGGAATCTACTCTGTAGCTATGACTCATCATGGCGGAGGCTCGGGCAGTCGATCAGCCCAATCCGCAATTCAAAATTTTTGTAGTGCTCCAGCTAATACTTTTAGTGCACCACCGGCACGAGGTTATTTCAGTTATCCGACATAGACTCAGCACGAGCAGTCGCAACCTCAGAGGAGTTGTTATGAGTGTGGTGATACTAGGCACATCATAAGAAATTGTCCCAGACTTGGGAGAAGCGAATTTCATCAAAACATTCAGGCTACAGGCTTTATTCTAGTTACTACCCCATATGCACAACCAGTTTTGGGTGAAGGACAGACGGGTAGAGGGCGCCCTAGAGGGGGAGGCCCAGCCCGTTGATATAATTGCTATGGTATGGCTGAGGCGTCCACACCAGATGGTGTCATTACAGGTACGATCCTGATTTGTTATAAAGGAATATTTTCCTTAGTTTGATTGGGCTCTGAGTATCGAGGCGAGTCCTCCTATTATGCTCCACTTATGGGTGAGCTTCGTAATTCTGTAACCTGCTTATGTGTTTACCCCTGTTGGGAGATTTTATTGCGATAGTCGTGCCTATCATTTTGTTTTGTACCTTATTGAGGGCTATGATTCCAAAAGTGACTTTCTGTTACTCATTATGGTGAGTTTTGCAGTGATTTTGGGATAACTGATTACAATTTTATGAATTATATGCTCTACCGGTATGGGGGTTCATTATGTGTTGTGAAATTATTTCACGGAAATTATTAAAAAAGAAGAAAGAAAAGATATGAAAAAAAAATTAAGTTTGGCACAATGTGCAAAGTACTTGTGATTCAGAGCTGAGGACGAGGTCCTTACATTTTAATATGATGTGAAATGTTTAAACAGGGGTATAAGTCGCGGTGGAAGTTATATAAGGACGAGATTCTTGTGATGAAAACTTATGTGTTTTATATTCTCCCTTTGTGAAATTTAATTTGTACTATAGTACTAATAGCGAGGCATGCTTGTTAGGCTTATTTGATAATTCTTTTATGTGTTTTTGTGCCATATTCGTGCTGTAATTATTAAGTTTTAGCCCACGAGATGAGTGCCCAGGTGGCGCTAAATGTGACTCGTTAATTCGGGTAAATAATTATGAGGTCTTCATGCCTCGCGTGTTGCTGTCAGTGTTGTAAAATATTTAAAACGAGGTTTTGGATAATGTGAGGTTAATTAGCGATGCTGGAATTAATTATGAACAACTATTATGACCAGAGATATTGATTTTGGCATTGATTTGTTTCCGGACACTCAGCCCATCTTTATTCCTCTGTATCGTATGGCTCCTCCTGAGTTAAAGGAATTGAAAGAGCAGTTACAGGAGTTGCTTGATAAGGGCTTCATTCTGCCGAGTGTGTCACTTAGGGGTGCTCCTGTCTTATTTGTGAAGAAGAAGGATGGTTCTATGTGGATGTGTATTGATTACCGCCAGTTGAACAAAGTCACAGTGAAGAACAGGTATCCATTGCCTAGTATTGATATTTTATTTGATCAGCTACAGGGTGCCAGAGTGTTTTCCAAGATTGACTTACGTTCAAGGTATCATCAGTTGAAGATTCGGGAGCCAGATATCCCGAAGACTGCTTTCAGGACTCGGTATGGTCACTACGAGTTTCTTGTGATGTTATTTGGGCTGACCAATGCCCCAACAACTTTTATGCACTTGATGCATAGTGTGTTCCAGGCTTATCTTGAATTTTTCGTCATTGTGTTTATTGACGACATTCTGGTGTACTCCCGAACTAGGGAGGATCATGAGCAACACCTGAGGACTTTGCTTCAGACCTTGAGAGAAAAGAAGTTATATGCAAAATTTTCAAAGTGTGAGTTTTGGCTAGATTCAGTGGCATTCTTGGGTCATGTAGTATCGAGTGATGGGATCAAGGTGGATCCGAAGAAGGTGGAAGCAGCGCAAAGTTGTCCTAGACCGTCATCAGCTACGGAGATTCGGAGTTTTCTTAGTTTGGAGGGGTATTACCGTCGTTTTTGTAGAGGGTTTCTCATCTATTGCAGCACCTATGACCAGGCTAACCCAGAAGGGTGCTCCGTTCAGATGGACAGAGAAGTGTGAAGAGAGCTTTTAGAAGCTTAAGACAGCTTTGACTACAGCCCCAGTATTGGTATTGCCTACAGGTTCGGGGTCTTATACTATATATTGTGATGCGTCGCGGATTGGTCTCAGCGCAGTGTTGATGCAGGACGGTAGGGTGATTGCCTACGCGTCCAGACAGCTGAAGGTGCATGAGCAGAACAATCGTGTCCACGAACTGGAGTTAGCAGCTATTGTTCATGCCTTGAATATTTGGCGGCACTATTTGTACGGTGTCCCTTGTGATATTTACACCGATCACCGGAGTTTGCAGCATATGTTCAAACAGAAGGATCTTAACTTGCATCAGCGGAGGTGGTTGGAGCTGCTTAAGGATTATGATATTACCATTTTGTACCATCCTGGGAAGGCCAATATGGTGGTGGATTCTTTGATTCATCGGGCGGAGAGTTTGGGGAGCTTAGCATATCTACCAGCAGCAGAGAGGCCCATGGCGTTGGATATTCAGGCCTTAGCCAGCCAGTTTGTGAGATTGGATATTTCTGAGCCGAGTCGAGTATTGGCTTGTGTGGTCTCTCGGTCTTTTCTTTATGATCGTATCAGGGAGCGTCAGTATGATGACCCTCATCTGCTTGTCCTTAAGGACACGGTTCATCACGGAGATGCTAAGGAGGTCACTATTGGGGATGATGGTGCATTGAGGATGCAAGGCAGGCTATATGTGCCCAATGTAGATGGGTTGCGTGAGTTGATTCTCCAGGAGGCTCACAGTTCGCGGTACTCCATTCATACGGGTGCCACGAAGATGTATCAGGACTTGAGACTGCATTACTGGTGGAGAAAAATGAAGAAGGACATAGTGGAATATGTAGTTGGGTGTCTGAATTGCCAACAGGTAAAGTATAAGCATCAGCGGCCAGGCGGATTGCTTCAGAAGTTAGAGATTCCGGAGTGGAAATGGAAGCGAATCAGTATGTATTTCGTGGTTGGACTTCCACGGACCCAGCGGAAGTTTGATGCAGTTTGGGTGATTGTGGATAGGCTGACCAAGTCAACTCATTTCCTTCCTGTGATGACTACCTATTCTTCTGAGCAGTTGGCTTGAATTTATATCCGCGAGATTGTCAGGCTTCAATGTGTACGGTATCTATCATCTCTGACCGGGGTACGCAGTTTACATCACGGTTCTGGAGGGCTATACAGCATGAGTTGGGTACTCGAGTGGGGCTGAGCACAGCATTTGACCCTCAGATGGACAGACAGTCTGAGTGCACTATTCAAATATTAGAGGATATGCTTTGTGCGTGTGAGATGGAGTTTGGAGGTTCGTGGGATCAGTTCTTTCCACTTGCGGAGTTTGCCTACAACAACAATTATCAGTCGAGCATCCAGATGGCACTGTATTAGGCTCTGTATGGTAGGCGTTGTCGGTCTCCAGTGGGTTGGTTCGAGCCGGGCGAGGCTAGATTATTGGGTACAAACTTGGTTCAGGATGCTTTAGAAAAGGTTAAGGTGATTCAGGATCGACTTCGCACAGCCCAGTCTAGACAGAAGAGTTATGCGATCGGAAGGTTCGCGAAGTTGCATTCATGGTTGGGGAACGGGTCTTGCTCTGGGTGTCACTCATGAAGGGTGTGATGAGGCTCGGAAAGAAGGGCAAGTTGTGCCTTAGGTATATCGGGTCTTTTGAGATTCTTGAGAGAGACGGGGGAGGTGGCTTACAGGCTTGCGTTGCCACCGGGTTTATCAGCAGTTCTGTCCCGACCCAAAATCTAACCGTCGTGATGACGCCTATCGTGGAACTAGGCAAGCCACAACTCAACATCTCAACATAGAAAAAAAATCTTTGAACATAAAGACGGAAGCAATTTAATAATTTAGGAAAGCCTTTTTGAAAACAGAAATATCCAAAATACGATACAATCCATCCCATAATCGGGGTGTCACAGAGTACATGAGCATCTAAATCAGAATACAGTCCACTACAGTGTCTAGAGAAATAAACTGAAAATACAACTAGTGATAAATAAGGAGAGTCAAGGCTTGCGAACGCCGTGAAGCTACCTTGGTAGTCTCCGAACTCTGAAGCCGCAATCAGCAACCGCCGCCGTGACCAACAATGCCTGGATCTGCACACGAGGTGCAAGGAGTAACGTGAGTACATCCAACTCAGTAAGTAATAAGTACAAACTTTGGACTGAAAGGTAGTGACGAACTCAACCGGTAAATATAAAATAGAAATAATTGAACAGAAACGTAGGCATGCTTTCAAATTAAATAGGCACTCAAAATAGTAAAGTGAAGCAGATTCGAACAGTGTAAAGAATATAACTCTGCTATTTCTACATGCCAATGCACATGCTGTATATGATGCACCATGCTGTCAGCCTCATGTGCTCACACTCTCGAATGCTCAACCACTCGGTACTGTATATGGCCCATACGGCCCAGGGAAAATCCATCCCGGAACATATACATCACTGACTATAAGTCACCCAGTACTGAGGAAGGCCAATCCAGCCCTGTAGAGAAGATCCATCTCCAGGTATCAAGTACTTCGAACAAGATCCATGTTCAGGGAACATCCATCCCTTAATAATATCAGCTGCACTCACTGGGGGTGTGTTTTAGACTCCGGAGGGGCTCCTACAGCCCAAGCGCTATCATAAAATGAGTATAACTGGTGCGGCATGCAGCCCGATCCCACAACTGTCTCTCATAATCAGGCTCTCAGCCTCATTCAGTCATCAATCTCTCCAGTCTCACTCACGGGCTCACAATATCATGAAAACTAGCCCGAAATAATGATATGATGTATCAATAAATAACAACTGAGACAGAGATATCATATCAAATGCATGAACATGACTAAGTACATAATATCAATGAAATCCGTGAGATGACAGCAAGAAACGGCCACTAGGGGTCCCAACAGTACCGGCATAAAGCCTAAATATGATATCTAGCATGATTGACAGCTCAATTACTTTATCACAAGATGAAAACACGGATATCAACAAAATAGAGTCACTATAAAGTGCCATGGAATCAACCAGGCCACAATTCTCATGGTTCACGCTCGCACGCCCGTCACTTGGCATGTGCGCCACCTTAATACCAATCGTATAGCACATAGTTCGGGGTTTCGAACCCTCAGAACCAAGTTTGAAAGCGTTACTTACCTCAAACCGAGCAAATCCTACTCCGAAATGCCTTTACCCCTCGAATCAGTCTTCAAACGCCCCGAATCTAGACACAAGCAGTACGGTATAATTAATATAGGCTAAAGGACTCAATTCCACAAGAAAAACATGAAATTATAAGCCAAATCCGAAATAGGCTCGATCCAGCCCCCGGGCCCACGCCTCAAAATCTAACAAAAGTCACAAAACCCGAAAGCCCATTCACTCACGAGTCTAACCATACCAAATGTATCCAAATCCGACACTATTTGGTCATCCAAACCCCCAAAATCTACTCTCCAATTCTCAAGCCTTAAACCCCCAAATTTCACTTCAAAATCTCACTAATTAGGTGGGAAAACAGGTTTTATGATCCAAAATGAGTACAAGAAGCTTATCTCAATAATCACCTCAAAAATCTTCTCCAAGATTGCCTAAGTCCGAGTCCAAAATGTTGAAATAAGACTAAAATCGCGAACCCTTGCTTTTAAACCTTCTGCCCAGACTTTTCGCATCTGCGGACCTATTGTCGCACCTGCGATGCCGCATCTACGGAAGTCACTTGCACCTCCAGGGCCCGCACCTGCGCTCCAGGTTTCGCACATGCGAACGCGCATCTGCGGCCCTGGCCTCGCTTCTGCGGAATCACTCTATCCTAGCTGCCCCCGCACCTGCGTCCACTTGTCCGCATCTGCACTGCCACAGGTGCGGGAAATACATTGCACCTGTGACCCCTGTCCTTCATGGCCTAGCCTGCATCTGCGATTCATGCCACGCTTCTGCATGCTCGCACCTACGGTGCCCACTCCGCAGGTACGATTACACCAGTAGCAGCAGCTCTTCAGCTGCTTCATCAACTCAAACATCAAGTCCGTTAACCACCCAAAATCTACCCGAGGCCCCCCGGGACCTCAATCAAACATGCCAACAAGTCATATAACCAAGTACAAACTTAGTCGAACCTTCGAATCACTCAAAACAACAACACAACACAGATTACACCCGAATTCAAGCCTATAGAACTTGTAAACTTCTGAATTCTACAAATGATGTTGAATCATACCAAACCATGCCCGATTGACCTCAAATTTTGCAAACAGGTCATATTCAACATTACGGACCTACTCCAACTTCCGGAATCAGAATCCGACCCTGAAATCAAAAGTCAACCCCCGGTCAAACTTTCAAAAATTTGACTTTCGCCATTTCAAGCCTAAATCAGCTATAGACCTCAAATTTACAGTCCGGACATGCTCCTAAGTCCAAAATCACCCAACAGAGCTAAAGGAACCGACGGAACTCCATTCCCGAGTTGTCTTCACACCATTCCGACAACGGTCAAAATCCTAAGACTTATGCTTCTGTTTTAGGGACTAAGTGTCCCAAAACACTCTGAAACCAAAACAAGATCTCCTGGCAAGTCACATAAGCAGAAATAGATATGGGGAATGCAGTAAATAGGGGAATGGGGCTAATATGCTCAAAATGACCGATTGGGCCGTTACAAGTTCATCCGGTGTTCCATGTGTCCATGCTCCGGAAGTATCACGGCGATCCGTCCCACGTGTTAGATTTCATCTCTATCCAGTTGGACAAGGATTTGACTTACGAGGAGGAGCTAGTGGCTATTCTAGCCCGACAGGTTTGTTAGTTGAGGTTGAAGAGTTATCCTTCAGTCCGAGTGTAGTGGAGAGGTCAGCCTATTGAGGCAGTTACTTGGGAGTTCGAGTCGGACATACAGAGTAGATATTCCCACCTTTTCACCAGCCTAGGTACTTTTCTATGTCCGTTTGAGGACGAACGATTATTTTAGAGGTGGAGAATATGATGACTTGATAGGTCATCTTATGTTTTAGAACCTAATTTTGCACTTTGAAGCCTTAAATACCTCATTTTAGCTTTTCTCAATTTGTGTGCACAATCCGGGTGTTTTTCTGAAAACTTTTATGTTAAAAACTGAGAAAATATGAAATTTTTGCCTTAAAATCCATTTGAGTTGACTTCGGTCAACATTTTGAGCAAACAGATCCAGATTCATATTTTAACCATCCTAGTGGATCCGTATCGTGATTTGGAACTTGGGCATATACCCAAAATCGAATTCGGAAGTCTCTAGATCGCACCATGTTGAAATTTAAAAGTTAAAGGCTTAATGATTTTGAAATGTTTGACCAATATTTGACTTTTTGGATATCGGGTCCGTATTTTAGTTTCGTAACCCGGTATAGGTCCAATACTATATTTATGACTTGTGTGTCAAATTTGGTGAGAAACGGAGTTGGTTTGACGTGATTCGGACGTCTGGTTGTTAAAATAGAAGTTTCAAAGTTTTCTTGAAACTTTCATTTGATTTGGTGTTCACTTCGTAGTTTTAGGTGTTATTTTGGCGATTTGATTGCGCGAGCATGTTTGTATGCTATTTTTAGACTTGTGTGCACATTTGGTTTAGAGCCCCGAGGGCACGGGTGAGTTTTGGATAGGCTACGGTGTGGTTTGAACTTAGAAAACTCAGGTGGTTCTGCAATTTTTGGTAACTGGTGTCTGATCTCGCAATTGAGAGATTAGTGTTCGCATTTGCGAACATTCCCTAATCCTGACAGACTCGCATTTGTGAGAAAATTCATCACATTTGCGAAGAGTACCTGGGTCAGCATAAGTTCGCATTTGCGATCAAGAGGTCACAATTGCGGGGGGGCCAGAGTTCGCATTTGCGAAGTGGGACTGGGACAGGCTTGGTCACATTTGCGATCAATTTGGTCGCAAACGCGGAAGATCAATGTTCGCAATTGTGAACATGTCATCGCATTTGTGATTAAAGCAGAGACGGGAAGGACTTTACATTTGTAATGGTTTCTTCGCATTTGCGAACCCCAGGTCTCAAATGCAACATATGCAACTGATCAAAATGGGACTTAGACGGGATTTTGGTTCATTCTCTCAAATTTTCAAAACAAGAAACCCTAGAGGCGATTTTTCAAAGAACCTTTCTTCCCCAAATCATGGGTAAGTGATTCTAACCTAGTTTCTTTCAATCTTTCACTACATTTCCTAAGATTTCAACCAAAAATCTTGTTTTTTCATGGTGAAAATTAGGGGTTTTGGGTAGAATTAGGAATTTTTATAAAATGGAGATTTAGACCTCAAATTGAGGTCGTATTCCAAAAAAAATTACATAAACGGGCTCGTGAGTGAATGGGTATTCATATTTTATAACTTTTATCAGATTCCGAGACGTGGGCTCGGGGAGGCTTTTTGGGGCGATTTTCTAATTTCTTGCTTTAGCTTTGATTTCATTAATTAGATTAGTTTCTTATAGTTGTATTTATGGTATTTAATTGATTCTGGCTAGATTTGGGCCATTCGGAGTCGGATATTCGTGGAAAGACATTATTACCGATTGATTGAGCTTGGTTCGAGGTAAGCGGCTTGCCTAACCTTGTATGTGGGAAATCCCTTTAGGATTTGGTACTGTTGTGGTATGTGAGCGCCGTGTATGTGAGATGACGAGTACGTACACAGGCTATTTATTGTAAAACCCGATTTATTTTACTGAGTAGCAACCTGTTTTTTTTCGTTAATTTGAGTTATACCGTTTAAATGAGTATTAGTCTGTTTTCATTCTTAATTCAGCTATTCCAATATGTGTAGTTATCCTGTTTAGTCTAATATCGCATATCTACGTGCTTTAACTGCTTATTTGAACTCTGTGAAGCATGCCTAGTTGATTTTCTGCTTTACCTTGTTCATTATCAGTATAACTATAGAAATCTTGCTTTTAACTGTTGTATTTATCGGTTTGAGCTGTGTGCTTACTTTTGAGACTACGAGGCGGTTCCTCGGGAGTACTCCCTACACATTTACTTTTGAGACTACGAGGCGGTACCTCGGAAGTTCTCCCTACATATTTACTTTTAAGACTACGAGGCAGTACCTCGGGAGTTCTCCCTGTATATTTACTTTTGAGACTACGAGGCGGTACCTCGGGAGTTCTCCCTATATATTTATTTTGGGACTACGAGACGGTATCTCGTGAGATCCCCTTCAGTTTACCCCTATGTGTTGTATAGTTGCCTTGTTGTGTTCCCTTTTGTTAAATTCTAGTCTCTCATTATACTGTATATTCTCCTGCCTTATTTATTATTTACCAGTGAGCCTGACCTAACCTAGTCACTACTCGACCGAGGTTAGGCTTGGCACTTACTGGGTACCATTATGGTGTACTCATGCTACTCTTTTGCACATGTTTTCGTGTGCAGATCCAGGTTCATCATACCGGCCTCGCTATTAGTTGTGCATTTGCTGTTGTTCCGGAGACTACAAGGTACATCTACTCGCATCCACAGACCTAGGAGTCCCCCTCTATTCTCTCCTATGACATTTACCTTCCGTACTCCTTTTATTAGACTTTGGTGTATAGAGATACTAGTTTCCCTTCTATAGCTTGTGACTTATGATGTTTCGGGTTTTGGGAAGACTGTGTATTTATAGAGTATTGG
>AWOL01S0063768.1:15968-44226 GCA_000715115.1 Nicotiana otophora
TTTTTGAGCATCGCTTGGCTTGCTCGGTATTGGAATTGGCTTGTTCGAGGTAAGTAACTCTTCTAAACTTAGTGCTGAGGGTATGAAACCCCGAGTTACGTGCTATGTGATTGATGATGAGGTGACGCACATGCTAGGTGACGGGCGTGTGGGAGTGCATCCGGTGAATTGTGACTCCTTTGTTTTCATGGCACTGTTTTGTGGCCCTATTTTGTTGATATATGTGTTTTCACCAGGTGATTAAGTAACTGAACTATGAATCATGCTAGCTATCATGTTTAGACCTTATGTTGATATTGTTAGGACACATAGTGGTCGCTTCTCACTGTCATCTAACTGATTTCATTGATATTGCGTACTCAGTCATATTCATGCATTTATATCATATCTCAGTCTAAGTTGTTGTGTATTGATACATCATATCATTGTTGTCGGACTAGTTTCATGACATTGTGAGCCCTTGAATGAGACTGGAGAGAGTGATGACTAAGTGAGCCTGAGATCATGTTTATGAGTGACAATTATGGGATCGGGCTGCACGCCGTAGTGGTTATATTGATGATTATGATAGCGCTTGGGCTGTAGGAGCCCCTCCGGAATCTGTACACACCCCCAATGAGCGCGGATAATTTCCCTGGACATGGATTTGTCCGAAGTACTTGATACATGGAGATAGATTTCTCCACAAGGTTGGATTGCCCTTTTTCCTCGGTACTAGGTGACTTATAGTCAGTGTTGTATATGTTCTGGGATGGATTTTCCTGGGCCGTATACAATACCGAGTGGTTGAGCATGATGAGTGAAAAGTGTGAGACAATGAGATTGAGTACTCAGAGAGTGTGAGTACATGATTTATCTTTGAGATACATGGCACTGGCATGCACACATGACATACATGTATAGAGATGCATTTTTCCTCATGTTATACGGTATCATGTCATTTATGAATTTTTACACACATTGATATGTGGGCATAGAGAGGTATTTCACACTTGCTAACTGGAAAGAAAATAAAACATCTAATTTATTGTGGAAAGAATATTTGGAAAACTTTACGGTTTTCAAATTATCTCATAGTTTACGACGATTTCGGTAAAGGATTTAAGTTTTCACTGATATTCTTGAAAAGTGGAACTATTTTCGGAAAACTGTGAAAAAACTGAGCATTTTTATCGCTGGGTTACTTTCTTATTTATATGCTCTACGTTGTTATGAACTACTATTGGTTATTGGTGTTAGACCCGACCTATGTTCCAGCTCATCACCACTTTCAACCTAAGGTTAGGTTTGTTACATAGTCAGTACACGGAGTCGATTGTACTGATACTATACTTATGCACATTGCGTGCATATATTGGCTGGTGTTGTTGATGTGCTCGATGGTTGCCGGATTTGAAGATGTACCTGCGTTCCTATTGTAGCTGCCTCTTATTCATGGTAGCCTTAGATTTATAAAAACTCTATTTACGTACTTTTCAAATAGAAGATGTATTTACTTCATATCAGCTTTGTAATTTCTATTCTTAGAAGCTAATGATTTGTACTACCAGTCCTTGGGGAATGTATAAGTTTCAGATAAATCTTTTGTTTAATTTTCTTATTAAAAATTTAATTGAAATTGGATAGTTATTAGTTGGCTTACCTAGCGGGTTGGGTTAGGTGCCATTACGACTAGTGGATTTTGGGTCGTGCCAGATTGGTATCAGAGCTCTAGGTTCATAGGTTCTACAAGTCATGAGCAAGTATCTAGTAGAGTCTTGCGGATCGGTATGATGACGTTCATACCTATCTTCAAGAGGCTACTGTACATTTAGGATATACTTCCCATCTTTCTTTCATTATTGTGCGACATTGATTCAACTTGAGGCGTAATCCTTCGAATTCCTTCCACGCATTCGTATGCGCACGTGAGTGCTCGGTATCGACTGTGCATCGACGACTGGTGATTTCCTAGATGAGGGCGAGATGTGATTTCTGTGTGTTGATGATGGACCAGTCTGGGGGACTTGAGGCATGGTTTGACAGTAGCTGGAGCACTGGGGTGTTGACTGCGTGAGCACGTGCTTTTGGATTTATATGTCCAGTAGTGTCTCTATTAGTAGAATTTATGGATGGATGGCTACGTGATGAGTACAATGTGACTGCGAGATGTGTTCATATGATTTGAATGTGACGAGAAGGGTTTTCTTGAGGTGTATAAAGAACTATTTGGTGCTTGATTTCCATCTTGATTTGACATATAGTTTCGAGTTATGAGTGTGTTGAAGGATCCTTTTCATGTTGTTTAGTTGAGGAGTGGAGTAGATTTGCATGTCGTGATATAAGTTCAGACTCAGGAAGCTTAAGTGGTTGCATAATAGTTATGACTCTATAAGGGTACAGAAAGATATCAGTTTGAGGCTAAGCAGGTGGGTTATCTCCTGCAGGATGTCCTGAGGTTGTGTGGTCCCTATGTTGTTTTGTTGAGAGTTCTCTTTTACCAGTAAATTATATGTAGTGAAATTTGAGTTTTGATTGCTTGTGGAAGTTGGCTTGACTGTTACGAGGATGAATGTAAAATTTGCAAATAATTTGAGGTATTATGCGGTTTGTGTTACATGAGCTTAGGAAGGATTTAGTTGAATCCTATTACGGTGTTATGCCAGTATAGGGGTGGCTATTGTAAGTTATCAAATGCTTTATTCCTTGGCCTTGACCCAAGTGGGGGAGTCTGCTATCGACAGGTTAATTGCGCGGTTATGTGTTGTATTGGTTTCAGTTTGAGGTATGCTGGTGAATCAGTTATGGCTTACAGAGGTTGAGATCGAGGGTGACTCGACTAAAGGAAATTTTTATAAGGGTTGTGTTTTGCTTTATGGGTATGTGAGAAACATTGGATGATTGAGTTGTTATTTGTAAAGGATGTAGCGTGCATGGGGTAGGGATTCACTCGGTTGCTTAGAAGGGTGGATTAATTCCTTGGGTGTTATTGTGCTAATGGGGCACATGTCGTTCGGTTCGTTTGATCAATTTAATTGAGACCTGAGTAGACTGGAAGACTCTCAAGAATGGTTCTAATGGATGCAACATTTAAATGTGGCAGTTGAGAATTTTGAGGATTTCTGCATGGCTAAAATCGGAGGGTTGCACTGGATGGTGTCGAGGCTTGCAATATTTCTACATCATTGTGGATTCTACATTTTAGTATCAGGAAGGTAATGAACAGCTTGAAATTCATAGAAGGTCGCTTCAGAGAGGGTATCTCGATTGTGGTACTTCTGTGGAGCTTACGAGAGCATTCAGCGGCTTATGAGCCTTAGGGTGGTGTGGTTTTATGCTAGGGTCTCATGTGGTGAGTCTTGGGTTGAGGATTAAAGTATTATGGCAAAGAGGAGTATCAATTTGAAGGTAATTCAAAAGGAACTCGGAGAATTAGGACAATTTAGTAACGGGTTGGATCATCATGGTAATGGATGCGATTGGCTTTTTTGGTTCTTATGATGTAGTGAGTTTCTGCAGGTGTTTTGCGGCGATACTCTTGGGTTTTGACGGCCTGCGTAGCCTGGTTGAGTTAGAGGGGTTCAGTCCTGACGGTTTGGTTTAGTGAAAATGGGATTCGAAGTGTTCTTGATGGTTTCTACCACAGTTAGAGATGTATATTTCCTACTGGCGTGAGGAGCATGTGATGTATAGTGATTTTCTCTTGGATAGGATCAAATGGAAAGTTCTTGGCTAATTAAGTATGTAGTTGCTTGTGACTCGGAGTGGATTACGAAGCTCTCGTAATTTTCGTATGATGGCATGGTATGTGCGGTGTGTTGTGTAGGATTGAGAATTGCTTGGGTAAGGTCACAACTCAATTTTGAAGGGAAGGTCATGAGTCCTTAGGCAGCATGGACAGTTTCGGACGACTAGGTAAATGATATTACTATATGGTATGGCTTGATGAGGGTATACATTTCAGAATGGGCAATGTGGTTTGATTTATGGATACTATATTAGTATTGCGGCACTCTCTTGTTTGATCGACTGCGGATGTTCAAATTTTGCTTTATGGCACAGAAGAATTATAGAAGTATTCCTCATGGAATGATCGTGTATTGGAGAAGTGTTAGACATTCAGGCGGTGGAGTTGAGATCATATATGGTGATTCGTGAGTTCTATGGAGTTGGAGACTGGGAGTTCTCATGAGTAGATTGTTTCGTGGTTGTGGACTGTGAAAACGTAGCCAAGGTTAGTCAGAAGATAGTATGTTTTTGTGATTCCGTTATTATGGACTTTTGGAGGGTTATTTATCTATTGTGGGTGACGAGAGTTGATTTGGGGTTCATTCGTAGGCCCAATATGGATGTGTGTTCTGCACCGAGTCTGATTGGTTGGCTCCATACAACCATTGTTGAGGGATGTGCCATTTGGTTATTGTTGAGCTTATTCGTGTTCTCAAATGATTTGTGAATTACTCTTCTATGCCAGAGGAGTTGTGATTCGTTGGTTATATGCACATATGGTGCGGTTCTATTTGAGCTTTATAGCGGAATTTGAGCGATATGAGTATTTGGGTATTGCATGATCGACTGCGCGTTGGCTATATTTTTTCCAGATTGTGGTATTTTGTTATTTTCTCTCTGTGGTTATGGTAATGCACTTTTGGTACTTGATGTCGAATTTTGCCTGGTTATTGATTTTGAGCAAGGTGGCTCGAGGTATATAATATGGACCACCATTTGGATGGGGTCACGCATTGCAGTGAAGTTATGTTGGGATATGATCCTTTGTATTGGATTCATGTGTTTTGGTTCTACTGCGTGTCCTAGGCTCTTAGCATGGTGTTGTGATGTTACTTGTTAAGATGACAGGACAGTCCTCTCGTTTGAGGCATTTTCAAGATTGAGTATATTTGGAATGTTGCTATTTGGTGAACGGGTTGTGGCTTTAAGCTGTATTGATATGTCGTGTCACTAGAGTGATTATGTTTGATGGGATGAGGTCATCATACTAGAATAGGTGCTATCGGATCTGATTGCGGTACATTTAGAAGGATATTGATGTTGATCGGCTTAGAAATTTGCTATAGTTCCTATTGAAGGAGAGGGAGTTCAACAACTTATTGATCTGGCAAATGATTATGAGTTTCTGCGTGTTTCTTTCATCATTGGCAGTATATGAAGGTGTTAGAACAAGGCTTTGTTTGATAAGAGGTTTATTCCCTGCATTGGGTTGTTTTGAGAAGCTACTGTGATTAGAAATTATCGCTATAAGTGTTTGAGTTATGTAGTATATCACGTGATTTCATCTTGAGTTATGGCTATGACTGGATTCAACTTGTTCATGCTTATATAATGTGTAGATGCGAGATTCTGATCTTATTGAAAATTTCGGATGTGGAAATTGGATTCTAAGGCTTATGGACTAGGTTAGATTAAGCAATTTCAGTCATGTTGTGTTATCAGACCTATATGGGATAGGGTGACGTGGGATCACCCCCGGGTATGTGCATGGTAAGGTTACACGGCGATTTGATGGCTTTTGGAACAACTCTGGGCACGTTCGAGGATGAATGTACGTTTAAGTGGGGGAGAATGTAACGACCCGACCAGTCGTTTTGAGCATTTGCACTTCACTTGGTTGTTTGAGAGCATGAGTAGCTCTTTAGGATGTATTATGACTTATGTGAATCGTCGGTTTTGGCTTTCAGGTTATTTATAATTGATTTGGAGGAATGATTCTCAACTAGAAGAATTAAATTTGATAGATTTGACCAAGTTTTGACTATTTAGTATTTGACATCGGATTTGATTTTCTGATGGTTCCGTTAGCCCCGTTGGGTGATTTTTGAACGTCAGGATTGTGGTTTGGAGGTCCGTAGTAGAATTTGGCTTGAAATGACGAATGTTGGAATTTTGGAAAGTTTGACCGGGAGTGGTCTTTTGATATCGGGGTCGGATTTTGATTCCGAAAGTTGGACCAAGTCCGTAATATCAAATGTGACTTATGTGCTAAATTCGAGGTCAATCAGACGTGATTTGATAGGTTTCGACATCGGTTGTGGAAGTTAAAGTTTCAAATGATTTCGAATTGAGGTGTGATTCGTCATTTCGATGTTGTTATGTGTGTTTTGAGGCCCCGAGTAAGTCTGTGTTATGTTATGAGACTTGTTGGTATGTTCGTACGGGGTACCGTGGAGCTCATGTGAGTTTTGGATAGAATTGGGTTGTGTTGCGCTCGTTTTACTTATGTTTCGACGTCATTTCTTCAAGCATAAATGGTACCACATTGAACATATGAGCTCCGATTTTTGTTTTGGTTAAAGCATTAAATCCGTATCATAATTACGGATCCGTAGCAAAAAGAATCGTCAAATTTGGATATCGTATGAGGAATTTATGGTCATTTTACAAAGAATTGAGTTACCAGATGTTTCAGATTAATTACGAACTTGCCACTCACTTCGTATTTAAAATATTTCACTATTTCCAAATATTGAAACTAACGTATCTCCTTCATTATAAGATCAAATGGAGTGATTCAAAAGTCTTTCTTGACTGAAATTTCACAAGGAATCCATTGGAGACATCAAAAGAAAGTTTTGGGATCGTTTGTCATGCGAAACGAGGCAGAACATCTGGGTAAAAGTACTTAATATCGAAGGTTTCTCCATAATGCATGGTGCATAGGGTTTGAATGATTGCGTCAGGCCACCATGACGGTGTCATAATATGCCATCGCGTTCAATAAGTTATCCCGTCATATTCCTACTTTGCTTCTTACAGCCAGAGAGTAAGTCCACAGACTCATTAAAAGACTTAATTATGATCGTAAAATTTTGTATGACTCAGGAGCTACAGACTAATACTTCATTTCCGCTAGTGGTAGAAATTTCCAAGATAAGGAGACCAAGACGTTTTGAAATTCTAGGGGATTCAGTGGATTCTACTCTGTAGGTAAAAATCATTATGGCAGAGGCTCGGGCAGTCGGCCAGCCCAGTCCGCACATCGGATTACCCGGAGTGCTCTAGTAAGTTCGTTTAATGCACCACCGGCATGAGTAACCTACAATGGTTATTCTAATCATCTCGCACAGACTCAATATGAGCAGCCAAACCCGCAAAGGGTTGTTATGAATACGGAGATACTAGGCACATCATGAGAAAATTGTCCGAAACTTGGGAGAGGCATATTTCATCAAAGCACTCAGGCTATGTGCCCCATTGAAGTTACTACACCACCCACACGACCAGTTAAGGGTGGAGGACAGGCGGGTAGAAGGCATCCTAGAGGTGGAGACCCAGCCGTTGTTATATTTGTTTTATGGTATGGTGGAGGTCATTACTTCAGATGGTGTCGTTATAGGTACAACCTCGATTTATAAATAAAGGAATAATTTTCTTAACTTGATTCGGTTATGAGAATCAAGACGAGTCCTCCTATTGTGCTCCACTTATGAGTGGGCTTCGTAATTCTATAATCTACTTATGTGTCTACTTATGTTGGGAGGTTTTATGGAGATAACTACACCTATCATTCCATGATGGACTCTAATAAGATATGTGAGGATAAAGGTGCCTTTCTGGTACTTATTTCGGTATGTGTTGATGTATTTCCGGATAATTGATTACAAATTATGAATTATATTCCCTACCGATATGGGGTTCATTATGTCTTGTGATTTTGTTTAACGAAAGTTATTTAAAAGGAGAAAATGGAAAGTTTCGATTGGCAAGATGTGCATATTACTTGTGATTCAGAACTGAGGCCGAGGTCCTCGTATTTTAAAATAAATTGATACATTTAAACCAGGATATGAGCTACGATGGAAGTTATATAAGGACGAGATTCTTGTGATAAAATTTCTTGTGTTTAAATTCTCCCTTGTGAAATTAAATTTGTACTCATTTGGTCATATTTTGAGTTGGGGAGCTCGGATTTGGATACTTGTTGGAGAATAATTTCACCATATGGATTGAGTTAAATATTCTATACTTGATTTTGGTTATATTTCATGAATCCTTCTTCGTTTTTTAGCATTTGATTGATAATTTCAAAGTGAAATTTGGGGGTTTTGTCTAACATTTCATAAAGTGAATTTTGAGTTTTGAACATCGACTCGAAGTCGGATTTGAGTGAAACTAGTATGGTTGGACTCGTAATTGAATGCGTTGTTGGATTTTATGAGTTTTGTTGGGTTCCGAGGAGTGGGCCCAGGTTAGGCCTTTTGGCCGATTTTGGGTTTTTGATTCAAGATTTGACCTTTTTCGATTTGGATTGGTTCCTTTAGCATTGTTTGATACATTTGAGTTGTTTTTAGTTAGTTTCGATCCGTTCGAAGGTCAAAACACGCGGGATGGCATTTTTGGAGCATCGCTTGGCTTGCTCCATATTGGAATTGGCTTGTTCGAGGTAAGTAACTCTTCTAAACTTAGTGCTGAGGGTATGAAACCCCGAGTTACGTGCTATTTGATTGATGATGAGGTGACGCACATGCTAGGTGACGGGCGTGTGGGCGTGTACCAGTTGAATTGTGACTCCTTTGTTTTCATGGCACTGTTTAGTGGCCCTATTTTGTTGATATCTGTGTTTTCACCACGTGATTAAGTAGCTGAACTGTGAATCATGCTAGCTATCTTGTTTAGACCTTATACTGATATTGTTAGGACACATAGTGGTCGCTTCTTACTTTTATCTCAATGATTTCATTGATATTTTGTACTCAGTCATATTCATGCATTCATATCATATCACAGTCTCAGTTTTTGTGTATTAATACATCATATCATTGTTCTCGGACTAGTTTCATGACATTGTGAGCTCGTGAGTGAGACTGGAGAGAGTGATGAGGAGCCCCTCCGGAGTCTGTACACACCCTTAGTGAGCGCGGATGATATTATTGAGGGATGGATTTCCATGGACATGGATTTGTCCGAAGTATTTGATACCTGGAGATGGATTTCTCCACAAGGTTGGATTGCCCTTTTTCCTTGGTATTGGGTGACATATAGTCAGTGTTGTATATGTTATGGGATGGATTTCCCTGGGCCGTATGGGCCATGTACATTACCGAGTGGTTGAGCATGATGAATGGAAAGTGTGAGACAGTGAGATTGAGTACTGAGAGAGTGTGAGTACATGATTCATCTCTGAGATACATGGAATTGGCATGCACACATGACATACAGGCATAGAGATGCATTTTTTCTCATATTGTACGGTATCACGTCATTCATGAATTTTTACACACATTGATATATGGGTATAGAGAGGTATTTCACACTTGCTATCGGGAAAGAAAACGAAACATCTAATTTATTATGGAAAGGATTTTTGGAAAAATTTACGGTTTTCAAATATCTCATATTTTACGACGATTTCGGTAAAGGATTTAAGTGTTCATTGATATTCTTGAAAAGTGGAACTATTTTTGGAAAACTATGAAAAAGCTGAGCATTTTTATTGCTGAGTTACTTTCTTATTTATATGCTCTATGTTGTTATGAACTGCTATTGGTTATTGGTGTTGGACCCGGCCTATGTTCCAGCTCGTCACTGCTTTCAACCTAAGGTTAGGTTTGTTACTTACTCAGTACATGGTGTCGGTTATACAGATACTACACTTCTGCATATTGCGTGCAGATGTTGGCTGTTATTGTTGTTGTGCTCGATGGTTGTCGGATTTGAAGATACACCTGCATTCCTATTGTAGCTGCCTCTTGTTCATGGTAGCCTTAGATTTATAAAAACTCTGTTTATGTACTTTTCAAACAGAAGATGTATTTACTTCATATCAACTTTGTAAATTTTATTCTTAGAAGCTCATGATTTGTACTACCAGTCATTGGGGAATGTATAAGATTCAGATAATTCCTTTGTTAATTGTCTTATTAAAAAGTTATTTGAAATTGGATAGTTATTAGTTGGCTTAACTAGCGGGTTGGGTTAGGTGCAATCACGATTAGTGAGTTTTATGTCGTGAGACCACTAGACATATATGTACCTGCACAAAAATGTGCAGTAAGTATAGTATGAGTACGTAAATCAACGGGTACCGAGTAAGTATCCAGTCTAACCTCGAAGAAATAGTGACGAGAGGTCTACTTCGACACTTACTATGGGCTAACAATAAGATACTAATGTTATAATTAAGCATGGATTGTATAAAACAACTGAAAACCAAATAAACAAGAGGTAAGTAAACAATTCTTTTAATAATAGGAAGTTTCCAAATTCATTTTTCGTCATTTAGCAATTTTTATCTCAAGCCAATGAAGCAATATCAATTATTATTAGTTCCAAAGATTTATCATGCGCAAATCATGTCGAGGTCGTACATCCCGATCCAACATATTATTTAAATTGTGCACTGCCGAAGGTCGAATGACACAAATCATAGATGCATCTATCTGCTACCGAGGCGTTCAACCCGCTTCACAAAAGAGAAAATACATTTAAAACCCAATTCAAGATTTATTAAGGGGAAATTATTCAAGGAAATACCAATTCTCATTAACGATCAGAAAAAAATGAAGTTTAACCTTTTAGAATTCTTTTACCAAGTTTCAATATGTTTTAAGCAGTTAAATTAGCAAGTAGGGTGTAAACATCGCAAGTATAACATGATTTGGGTCCTAGACTACCCGGACATAAGAATAATAGTAGGTACACATGGACTCTCGTCACCTCGTGTGTACGCAGCCCCCACAAATAGAAGCACATAATAATTTGATTCACATATGGGGTTAATTCCCTCTTACAAGGTTAGGATGGAGACTTACCTCACTCCAAAATTCCATAACCAGCTCCAAAGCCTTTCCAACAACTCAAACCAATGCCCACCGCTCCAGAACTAGACAATAAAGGTGAAAATCCATAAATATATATTCTAATACTCATTATAATTCAGATTACAACACTTTCCAACTCCGCTCGAAAAGTCGATAAAATCACCCTCGTGCCCACGTGCCCAGGTTCCGAAATTTTTCAAAGATAAACATTATCCATGGAAACACGAACTCAAATATATACTTTACTCTCAATTCCATGCCCAAATTCGTAGTCAAAATAAAACAATATCCATTTCTAGGTTTCTCTGCCAAATTCCCAAATTTCTATAAATTTTTATGCCTAAATCCATATATAAACCATGCATTTAATTCACAATATGTGGGAATTACTTACCTCATGAAGGATGACAGAATGGCACTCCAAAATCGCACCCAAGGTCGGCTCTCATGGAGGAAATGAAATGAAAATGGCCAAACCCCATTTTATTAAGAGACCTCACTGCCCAACCATGATTTCCGCTTCTGTGGTCCAATAGCCGCTCTTGTGGCCTCGCACCTGCGAAAATTCCATCGCAGGTGCAGTTCAAGCTCGTCCCAACAGACCCCGCATTTGCGCCCCATGCAGCGTACCTGCGCTCACGCACCTGCACGTTTATGCTCGCTTCTGTGGCCCCAGGCCTTTTGGCCAACCTCCACTTCTGCGCTTGCCTTGCCATTTTTGCAGCGTCGCAACTGCGGCCCTTTTTCCGTAGGTGCGATTCCACTTGCAACCAAAAAATCCCAGCATTCCCTTAGTTAAAAAATCGATCCGTTAAGCATCCGAAACTCACCCGAGGCCACCCGGGACTCCAACCAAACAAATCAACAAGTCCTAAAATATGATACGAACTTAGTCGTGCCTTTAAATCACATCAAACAATGCTAAAAGTATGAATCACCCTCCTGTTCAAACTTAATGAACTTGAAGCTTGAAACTTCTACAATCGATACCGAAACCTATCAAATCACGTCTGATTGACTTCAAATTTTGTATACAAGTCATAATTGATATTATGAACCTACTCCAACTTCCGGAATCGGAATCCGACCTTGATATAAAAAAGTTCACTCCCGATCAAACTTCTCAAAATTATCCAAATTTTCAACTTTCGCCAAATGACCATAAAATGACCTACGGACCTCCAAATCCACTTCTGGACGCGCTCCTAAGGTCAGAATCATCATACAGAGCTATTCCCAGACTTGGAATTCTAAATGAACATCGATAACATTGAAATGCACTTCAACCCAAATTTATACAATTCTTCCAAATGCCAACCTTCCGTAATAAGCGCCGAAATACTCTTGGGTCATAAAAAAACCCGATCCGGACATACGCCCAAGTCCAAAATCATTATACAAACCAGTTGGAACCTTCAAATCCTGATTCCGAGGTCGTTTACTCGAAATCACACCTTAGAAAATTCTTTCAGCTCAAAGCATCCAAAATGCGAATTTTCTTTCTAAATCAACTTCGGACTTTCCGAAATTTAATTTCAACCATAAGTACAAGTCTTAATACTTGAAGTGAAGCTACGCATGACCTGAAACTGCTGAACGATGTTCTAGGGCTCAAAACCACCGGTCGAATCGTTATAAAAAGCATAGTCACCAACCTTCTGAGGAGTTGGCTGCTGCCATTGAGGGAAAGGAGAAAATAAAAGAAGAAATTACCTCCTCGAAGGAAGAAAATAGTAGGCTGGAGAAGGAGATGAAGAAAGAGCAGGAGGCCTCCGCTGCTAGGGTTGATAATATTCTACGGCTTTTCACGGAGAATCCTCTTCCATCGAAAATCCTGGTCCTCAATCCTCTTATGTTTCCTAGTTTGTCCTTAGTGAGTCCCTTTCCCTGTCCCCTTTATGACCAGGTTTTGGGATTTTGTTTCCTTTTTGTTTTCATGTTGTTGGCAGTTTGACATGTATGTTCGAGAGTCTTTTGGTTTGGGCCCCTTTGGAATTAATGTGGTACAAAGATAATAACAAATGGATATAATTTTCTTGTTTTTGGATAAATATTGTATTCTTTTTCTGTGCAAATTTTATTGGATCACCCATCTGTGTTCTTGAAAATATGTATATGTTAGTGTAGCTCCAGTGACCATGAGTTTTATATTGTTGCACTCTCATTACTCCATTTACTTTTTATTTTTTGATGATGCCAAAAGGGGTTAGCTAAGTTTGTGCATACTCGTTGATTTGTAAACCAGATTCTACACTGCCACTTCGACTAATAAAGGAGGATGTTCGCCAGTTGTCTGTTTGCAGGTCTTATAATGAATTATGTCTAGCCATCTACAGGGTTGCGATTAATGGAAGGAAAGTCCCTACACTTGTGCAAACATGAACAACATGAAAAGGAGTGGTATGAATGGAGTTGTTCTTATGCTGAAGACTGACGAAAACTGAGCAAGTTGTTGACTAATTTGCACATGAGTTTGTCATCATTAAAAAAAGGGAACTTGTTGAGCTGAGCATGAAATAATATTTTGATGATCAACAAACCATAACAGAGAACCAGGTTTCATGTTCCGGATTAGTGTGCTACTAGATAGGTATGGAAATATAAAATATGAATGCCAAATGAACCAGGTTCATAGCAGACCAGTGGAAGAATGTTGATCAGACACGGAAAGTCATTATACCAATGAAAGTTTGAATCTTCAGAAGATTCTATCTGTGCCCTAAAAGATATATGCAAATTAGATGAGTCCGTGGACAAAAAACGATTTTATATTTGTTAGAAAGACTTTCATGGAAAAAGAAGGTTGAAGAGTTAGAAACAAATAAGGAAACCAAATCTAAATAGGAGAAGTTTTTCTTAACCGAAATATTTTAGGTTTTGGAACATTAATTAAAGAAGATTTTCAGCAAACTTTACAACTTTAAAAGAAGATTTTTTGCCGCACTTCAAGAACACTCATAGAATAATTCTGACAATAGCAATCACAGCAAAAAGATACTTCTGAAGATTCAAGATAATCATCTAAAGAACCAGTTCTTGAAGATGAAGGTGCTCAAGTTCTTTAGTTGTTAGGTTGAGTCAAGTGTTCGAAATTGTAACCTATTTGCTTTGTAAGAAGTGTAATAGTAGGTTATTGCTGAAACTTTAATTTTCGTAAGCTTCCTAAACTAGTGTTTAGTTTAGGAAGGGGTTTCTACAATTGGATTGATTGTAGGGGTTAGGGTACTAGAGTTAGTTTTCCCGGTTATAGAGTTATAACTTAAAAGTTGCTATTTGAAGTTTAGTGGAGATTTGAGGAAAATCTTACTGTGTAGGTCGTGATTTTTACTCCCTTGAGCGAAGAGGGTTTTGCCGTAAAACATTGTGTTGCTTAAATTTTCGCAATACTATAATTGTATTTATGTCTAGATAGTTCAAAGAACTAGGTTATTTGAAAATACAAAAAATTGATAAGACATAATTCAACCCCCTTTCTTGTGTCTAGGTGTATCCTAAAATAATACTAACCAAACCAAGTAAACTAAATGCAAACAATAATGCATAATTTCGTTTTAAAAGCACATCCATTACATGAATTAAATTTAGGTAAGTTCCAATTAAACGATCGATATCCACGCACGTGACCTTGATGTTCACACTGTAAAAAGTTACTCCCTCTGGTCCACTTTAATTGATTATTTAGTTATTTTCACATATATTAAGAAATTCACGTTTTAACATTAATTAATAATGAAATTGACCATATTAAACTTAATTTATTTATTTAAAATATAACAAACACTCCTAGGTTCTTACCTCAAAGGAAAACTTTAAAAAGAAGAAGTTAATTTCTTTTTTATATCTGAAAAAATCAAATATTATGGATCACAAAAAAGAGACAAAAAATCAAATAAAGTGGACCAGAGGGAGTAACAATTAGGAAAATTACCTCCAATAGCAAATCTTTACACCCTATTTATTATAAATAAAACCCTTTTTAAAATATTATTTTCTATAGGTACCTTTTAGTTTTTATAGCAAAATATGTATTTATGGTATACACTATCGTTAAGGCATTAATTACGATATCTAATATTTTTCTCTCTCGTTCTTTCAGTTATTCTCTTCCAAAATCACTGCACAGTATCTTATTTAACTCTCAACGATCTCTCTCTCACAACGACATTGTCTTCCCTATTGTTGAACCACGTTTCTCTCACAACACCATTGTCTCCCTCAATTTTAAATTTTTTGGCTCCAAAACGTTGTGGTAAATTTAAAGTTTTTGGCTTTTGGCCGGTTAAACCTTCTTCTTTTTCTCTTTACTAATTTTTTTAAATATTCACCATTGTTATGTTTTCACCAGAAAACTTGAAATTTCCTCTTCAATGGCCGATTCAACAACTCCAAAGAGGGTTACCCGAGGTATACCCACCAAAGCACTCAAATTCGATGGGCCATCTTTCGATTTGCAAATCACTCAAGCAGAACCTGTATTTGCAGGTTCTATAACGACCCGACCAGTCGTTTTGAGATCTAGTACGTTGTTCGGCAGTTTGAGGCCTTATGTTGTTTCACTTCATGTATTATGACTTGCGCGCATGGTCGGAATTTACTTTTGGGAAGTTTGGAGTTGATTTGGAAAGAAAACTATCATTTCGGAAGCTTTAAGTTGGAAGAATTGACTAAGGTTTGATTATTTAGTAAACGACTTCGGAATAGGGATTGGAAGGTTCCAACAGGTTCGTATGATAATTTTGGACTTGGGCGTATGTCCGGATCGAGTTTTGGATGACACGGGACCGTTTCGGCACATATTATGGAAAGTTGGCATTTCGGAAGAATTTTATAAATTTGGGTTGAAGTGTATTTCAATGTTATTGATGTCTCTTTGGGAGTCCGAGTCTGGGAATAGCTTTGTATGGTGATTCTGGGATTGGGAGCATGTCTGGATGTGAATTTGGAGGTCCGCAGGTCATTTGGCGAAAGTTAGTAATTTGAAGGATTTTTAAGATGTGTTGACCGGGAGTGGACTTTTTAATATCGGGGTCAGATTCTTATTTCGGAAGTTGGAGTAGGTCTGTAATGTCGAATGTGACTTGTGTGCAAATTTGAGGTCAATCGGACTGATTTGATATGTTTCGGCATCAAATATAGAAGTTTGAAGTTCTAAAGTTCATTAAGCCTGAATTGGGATGCAATTCATGGTTTTAGCATTGTGTGATGTGATTTTAAGGCTTGACTAAGTCCGTATGGTGTTTTAGGACTTGTTGGTAGGTTTGGTTGAGATCGGGGGGACTCGGGGTGGTTTTGGATGGTTAACGGATCAAGTTGAAGCTTCAAGGATGGATGAAGTGCACCAGTTCTGGTGTAATCACACCTGCGCAAATTTGACCACAGGTGCGTAACCGCAGAAGCGAGGAAATAGTCGCAGCTGCGATTTGGGCGAAGCTAGGCAGTGACCGCAGGTGCAAAGGGTTGTCCGCACGTGCAAGGTCGCAGATGCAGAGATGTGTCGCAGGTGCGAGAATGAGAGAAAGCCTTGGGGCGCAGGTACAGAAGCATATCCGCAGATGCGGATGCGCATCTGCGCATGGGAGACCGCATATGCGAAAATGGGCTGGAAGACCTGGATCGCAGAAGCGATAGGAGATCCGCAGAAGCGGGAACGCAAATGCGGTCAAGTAATCCACAAAAGCAGAAACTGGGCAGAACATAAGGGATCGAACTTGGTCATTTCTTCATTTTTATTTGGGATTTATGGAGCTCGGTTCTTGGGCAATTTTGAGAAGTCTTCATCATGCAACACAAGGTAAGTAGTTTCTTACTTGTTGTGAGCTAAGGGTAAAGTTTATATGTGGACTTAATGAGGAAAATTTGGGAACATTGTGGGATTTTTGGTAGAAAACCTAGAATTGGTATTTTTGGATTTTGACCACGAATTTGGGCATGGAATTGGAAATAAATTATAAATTTGAGTTCGCGAGGTTATGGGTAATGGTTATCTTCCAAAGTTTTTAGAATCCGGGCACGTGGGCCCGAGGATGATTTTATCGACTTTTCGAGCAGAGTTGGGAATTTGTCTAAATTGATTTATTATGAGTATTAGAGTATATTCTTATTGGTTTGCATATTGTTTGACTAGATTTGGAGCGACGGGCACCGGTTTGAGGTGTTAGAGCGGCGTTGGAGACGGTTACGGAACTTCGGAGCGAGGTAAGTCTCCTATCTAACTCTGTGAGGGGGAAACTACCCCTAGGTGATATATTTAATATGTGTGACTTGTTGCGGGTACTACGTACACACGAGGTGACGAGAGTCCGTACGTAGTTAGATTCATGTTATTGTCCGATTAGACTTAGGTTTACATCATGCTGTACTTGTACTATAGGGATTATCCTTGTTCGTCTAATTCTTTTATTTCGCATTATGACTTGAGACTAGACATGCATAGAGTGATGGACTTGCTATTGTAGAGTTTTCGCAAGTTTTATGATTTTCCACGGAATAATGGTGTTCCTCTTACGGATTTCTCACGCGTTATGAGATTTCATCGAATAAGTTTCCTTAACAAAATTATAACTCACATGTTCATTCGTGTGAACTTCTTATTCTAATGGGATCGAGCTGTTTGTCTCGGCAAGATTTATGTACCACACTCTTATGGGAGCGGGTCGTTCGCCCCCACAGTTTAATAGATGCATCTATGGTTCGTGCCATTCGATCCTCGGCAGTGCACAGTTTAATATTTATGTTGGATCGGGCCATACACCTCGACATTTCTATAAAAATATCCTCATGGAATCATACGTAATATTTGGCAAGAAGCCAGAGTATCTGTGAGCCTTTCACTGATTCGAATCATAACAACCTATTTGGTGAGGTCCATTATACATATATATATGTGCTCCGGTTGAGGAAGAATTGCTAATTAAGAGCTTGAGTTATTGTAAGGAGGATAATTGTACCACAAATTTACACTTGTTTATTTCATTTATTTACTTTTCCTCATATTGTTTCACCTCATTACTGTACCTGATATTATTGGACCACTAGTGAGTGTCGCTGTCGACCCCTCGTCACTACTCCTCCAGGGTTAGGCTAGATACTTACTGGATACATGTGGATTTACGTACTCATACTACACTTGCTGCATATTTTTGTGCAGGTACTTTTATGTCCGGTGGTCCTTTGGGCCCGGAGGCACGGATGATGCGGGGACTTGCCGCGAGTTGCATTTCAGGTTATGATTCGCAGCCAACATAGTCTCCTCCAGGGTTATTTTTATTTTTCCTGTCTAATTTGTATTTCGGACAGATGTGGTATTTTATTTTACTTCCTAGTTGATGCTCATGCACTTGTGACACCGTATTTTGGGGGTACTTATGAGTTGTTCAGTATTGTAGTTGGGAAAATATTATCATTTATTCTATAAATTTTATTTCTAATTATTTAATTGAAGATAAATTTTGATTTCAAAATACTAAATGAATAGTCGAGTTAATCAACTATTGTTGGCTTGCTTGACAGCGGTGTTAGGCGCCATCAAGATCATTAATAGATTTTGGGTCGTGACAGGTTCATCAGCAACCACTGAAGCAGAAAGGAGAACAAAAATTCGCAATGACACTCAACAAGGTCAAGTTGAGAAATGTTCGAAACAATCAACACTTCCTGATGTGGAAAAGAGAAGAAAACTTATTGATGATGCTTCGAGGATTAAGGGAAAAGAGGTCGCTAAAGGAACTAGCTCGGAAACACAGAACGGCAAGGTAATTGTAGATGTATTTATATGTATTCGAGTCCACGTACATTTATTATTAGCTTGTACAGTGGTTGTCTCTTCCTGTATTTAGATGTACTTATATGTATTGGATATTGCCTACACTGATTTTTATTTTGTACAGTGATTTTTGACCGTTGTATTTATATGTATTCGAGTCCACGTACATTTATTATTAGCTTGTACAGTGGTTGTCTCTTCCTGTATTTAGATGTACTTATATGTATTGGATATTGCCTACACTGATTTTTATTTTGTACAGTGATTTTTGACCGTTGTATTTATATGTATTTTAGTTCATTCAAAAATATTTTTAAATACACCAAATGTTCTGTATTGGTTATTTATTCAACCTAACTGTATTTATCTGTCTTTGTGACTTACTATTTCGCTTTTAGTGTATGTCCTATTTACTAGTTATCGCTTTGCTTTGCATCCTTCCTCTGGATTTCACGGTGCTCTTTTTTTTCTTATGATTGTTGTGGCGGTACTAATATTGTCTCCCTTCCCTTTATCTCCCCCCTCCCTTTGCTTTGCATCTTTCTTCTGAATTTCATGGTATTGCTATTTATCTTATGAGTGTTGTTGTGATACTAATATTATCTCTCGCTTTTTTTTTTTTGAGCCGAGGGTCTTTCGGAAACAGCCTCTCTACTCCTTCGGGGTAGGGGTAAGGTCTGCGTACATACTACCCTCCCCACACCCCATTAATGGGATTCTACTGGGTTGTTGTTGTTGTTGTTATTGTTGTATTTATCTGTCTTCTCAATCTAACTGTATTCATCTATATTTAAAACAACAGTCATTGCCATAAATCACAGTTTTTGTGGTAATTATCATTGCAATATGTTGTATTTCATGAATGAGTTATGTATTCAAACTAATTGTATTATTTTATATTCTCAACCATATATTTTATCTTTTTAATTATTTTTTGTATGCAAGAAATAAACCTCTTTATTAAACACCCGCCTATTTTATCACCGCATATGAGTTCCTACACTAACACCGACATAATTTCTGATCTCAAAGAAAAGCTTACTCCAGATCAGTACAAATTATTTGGTACTATGTGTTTTGGAAGTTTCCTCGATATGAAGCACTATGAGGTTCAACATCAATTGTTCAGGTGCTTCATGGTTCTGCAGCTGGAAGAAAGTCATGTTGATTCATTTTTAATATATGTGAATTGTACAACATTATGCTTTTCAATCAGGGAGTTTGCGGTAGTTGCTAGTTTCAATTGTGTTAGTGACGGTGAAGATTTTGAGTTTAACAAAAAGATGCCTAACATGATTGTGGATGCATACTTTGGCGGTGCAAAGAATGTCAAGAAAAAAGATTTGTTGAAATGCTTTGATGACAAGAATTGAGGTTTTGACAACGATGGAGATGCCATTAAAATAACTGTATTGTATTTTATACATACATTCTGTCATGACCCAAATCCCCACCACATGCATCGTGATGGCACTTAGTCTCTAAGACTAAGTAAGCCGAGTACAATTACAATTCAAGCCATTTTGTTTTCTAAACCAACAACGATAATAATTATAACATCTTCCCAAGACTAGTAATACTGAGTCACGAACTCTAACTGAATACATGCAATGATCTCAAGGATCGAATATACAATATTGTTCAAATAAGAGTTGACAGTACAATAAAAGGGAAAGACTCCAAGTGACTGCGACGACCAAGCAGCTCTACCTTAAGTCCTTGCGATCACACTCTAACTCTGTCCGAGTCCGATATCTCCAATGCATGGTTCTGCACAAAANAACATCATAAATATTGCTCAAACGAATAAGGATCACAAATATAACCAATCAATCAAGTCCCTCAAATATACATCTTTCATATGTAAATACTTCAAGTATAAATCTATCAAATATTAGTTTTTCGATAAACATCCTTAGAATATAATCCCCTCAAATAAATATATATTTCGAATATACTCCCTTCAAATAAATGTCTTTCGAATATAATTCTTTCAAATAAATATCTTTGGATATAATTCTTTCAAATAAAAGTCACCTTGCGATACCTCATTTCAAAATCATAATAATACGGTCTCAGCTCACTTTTATATTTTCACAGCACCTCATGCCCATATTTCTATCACAACTGCACGAACAACTCACGTGCCAAAAATATAAATATATAAAAATATGCACGATCAATTTACTTTAAAAATAGTTTGAGTGAAGAAAATGACATTGCACTTAAATTAAAGCATCAGATAAACTACTGATTTGGATGTAAAACTTATTAATTTAAAACATAATAGTAATTTTTTTATTTAAAACAACTCGATCATCGAAAATTAGTAAAAACCATAAATATAAATCTTCAGAGTCTCGTACTAAAAAGCCAAAGCCAACACAATACAACAAGGAGCACAAAATATATAATAATAAAGTTAACTAGTACATCACGGAAGAAGACACGAATTTACATATGACGAAAAAACAAAATAACCAAGGCAAGTGCAACCATAAATTACTTTCAACAAAGGGCACTCCTGAGGTGTTGCCTCGTAGTCCCAACAATAAATTCATAATTTTTCCTTATATCACCGCGGGAGCCTTCATATTTAGTTTTAAAAATTATTTTTTCTAAAATAGCATCCCGCGTCTTAGCCCACCTTATCACACCGCATGACTTCTAGTAGCTCCCCTACTAGCCACGCGTATCAAGCCCACCTTATCTCACCGCATGCGTTTCAACACCCTGACCTTATACCACCGCATGCGTATCAATATCATAATATTTTACAGTGGGAACTCCCGAGGTACCGCTTCATAGTCCCAAAAATAAATATGCATCAACAGGGGCGCTCCGAGGTACCACCTCGTAGTCCCAAAAGTAAATATGCATCAACAAACTGCACTACAAGTTCTCAAATATCACAACATTTTACAAATTGCGCATCAAGTGCTCAAATATCACAACATCTCAAAAATTACGCATCAAGTGTCCAAATATCGAAACACATCACAAATTGCACATCAAGTGCTCAAATATCACAACATCTCAAAAATTACGCATCAAGTGTCCAAATATCGAAACACATCACAAATTGCACATCAAGTGTTCAAATATCGCAACATATCATAAATTGCACATCAAGTGCTCAAATATCACAAAATCTCTTAAACTGCACATCAAGTGTTCACATATTACAACTTGCCACAGAAATCGACAATAATATTATTTTCCACAATAAGGAGCCCACGGCTCGATCATAATGTGTACAATATCTTAATAATATTTTCGGGAGTGAACAACTCAACCGGATAATATTTCACAATTTAGCACTTGCCTCAATATGATTCACAGTCTTTATAATTAAATACATAATTTCAACAACATGAATTGAAAAGTAATTCATCAAGGAAAATCACCTATTTTAAATCACAACTTCAAAAAATAAATAGATTTATTTATCTTATTAACTAAATTTTTCATTTAAATTATCTGTAGATAAAATCAATAATGAAAGTAGTTTTCATAGAAATGGCAACTCAAACAAACACAGAGTTCACATAAAAGTCAAGTAGTAATCACACCAAATTATCATATAAAACCAACCTCGGCAAATAAGGAATGAGCCATGACAAATAAGAGATTTAATAAGTCCTAATAATTTTTCAATTTAATACATAAGGGTGTCTACGAATTTTAACCGATATAATTTGCACATATAATCCAAGTACGTACTCGTCACCTCGCGTACATGGTTTTCAATCACATACTTTTAACATAAGACTCAATGCCCCACACAAGGTTAGGAAAGCTAATTACCTTTACGGAGTTAGGTCGATATTCCAAAATAGCCTTCTTGCTTGAATTGACCTCTGAACAGCTCAAATCTATCCAAATTAATTGTATAACTTTATTAAAATACATCGAAAATAATTTCGGATAATAAAATACCGACTTAAAAGTTCATATTAAAAAGTCAACTAAAAGTTAACACGGACCCACTTCTCGGAACCCGATATAATTTTCATGAAATCCGAACATCCATTCCGATACTAGTTCAACCATACCAGTTTTATCAAATTCCGATAACGAATCGTCCTGTAAATATATATTTTTCGTTTTTAAAAAGTTTTAAAATTTTCCCCAAATCTTCAACTCAATTCACTGATTAAATAATGAAAATAACAATGGATTCGTGTAATATAGCCAAAACCTAGTTGGAATCACTTACCCCAGAGAATTCTTTGAAACTCCCATGAAAAATCGCCACAAACCGAGCTCCCAAAGTACAAATGTGAAATAATACCCTAACTCTCATTTATATAGTACACAATATGACCTATCATTGTGCTGACCGCACATTTGCTTGTGCGGTCGCACATCCCAGGTTCTGCCGCTGCAATCCAAATTGTCCAGCCACACTTCAGTAGTGACTACACTATTAGGCTTCAGTAAATTGGCAATAACTTTCTCTACAAATGTCCAAATGATCAATGGTATACTTTTCTGGCAACTAGATTCGAAGGGCTACAACTTTCAATTTTGAATCATCTCCAAATTCCTTATAGATTAAAAGATATAAGCTTCCGAAGTTAGACCAGCGAACCTGCAGAATCCCCTTTCTGCGGCCGCGAGAAGAATTCTGCGGACCGCACAATTTCAACTGCGGTCCTCACACTTTCAAGTGCGGTACGCACAATTACTACTGCCCCTGCACTTTGGGAGTTTGCGGTCACACTTCCGTACTTCAACTGTTCCACAACCTCGTCAGAGAGGCGAAATGCCCAGACTCGCTCAAAACTCATCCTGAAACTCACCCGAGCTACTCGGGATCCCATTCAAATATACCAACAAGTCCCGTAACATAATACGGACTTACTCGAGATCTGAAATCAAACATAACAACATCAAAACTACCCCGATCCTATGAATCGCAGCCCAAGTTCAAGCCTATGAACTTCCAAATTGCGAAATTGATGCCTATTTATAACAAAGCAACTCCGATTGACTTCAAATTTTGCATGAGAGAATTAAATGACATAGGGTACCTGTTCAAATTTCCAGAATCGAATTTCGACCCTGATATCAAAAGGTCAACTCTCGGTCAAACTTTCAAATTCTATTTTTCCAATTTTCGCCAAAATGCTTCAATTTATTCTACGGGTCTCCAAATCCAATTCTGGGCGTATCATGATACAAAGCTATTGGAATTATCAAAACTCTATTTCGAGGTCGTTTGCTCAAAAAGTCAAACTCCGGTAAACTCTTTTCATTTAAACTTCATAAATGAGAATTGTTCTTTCAATTTAATTCTGAATCTTTCAAAAATCAAACTCGACCGCACACGCAAGTGATAATACGTATTACGAAGTTGCTCGGGACCTTAAGTCGATGAATGAGACATTAATTCTTAAAGCAACAAATCGGGTCGTTACACATTCATATTATCCACTGAGAAGAACTGTACAACCATCCCAAGACTACATTTTGACTTGGTCGAGAGCGGGAGATATTCTGATAACCCATGGGGTAAGGAGGCATTCCAGGCCCTTATCAAATCTATTAGCAAGAAGATGGATTCTCATAAGAAGTATTACAGGATAGCTGGGATGCCTTTCACTATGCAAGTATGGTTGTACGAGTGTTGTTCAAAGATCGACCCTAAAATTACACTCCGAGGTGATAACCGGATTCCCAGAATACTCAATTGGAAAACCACTAACAACCAGCCAACTTATGCTTACCTGATGAACGGCATGTTCAACGACTAGGGAAACATGGTAATTTATTATTATTTAATTGACTGGTATTTTATTCGACATATATTTCTGTAATTAAAAACAGTGTTAAAATTTTAAAATAAATATAGTTGAATACATCATAATGTATGGTTTTACCCTTTATAGTGTGAATAATATTTTGTTTTTCTAAATCCTTGTAGAAAGGATAAGGAAGACCATTACAAGAAACACAAGTCAATACTGCCTATACCGTTAGATTTTGGAGTTCATGAAATCACTGGAAAAAATTGGTTTTACCTTCTATTATTTGATGGGCAACTATGGAATGACAATGTACGATATATCCCTTACACATTCAATTTAGTTATATTAATTTTTTTCATTGTTTGGATTCTATGTTTTGAAATATGTATTCAATGTATTTTACCTGTTTTATTCATGATATGCCAGTCTTTGTGTTTCACCGTTTTATTCAGCATAATAGTCATTTGGATTCACTGTATTCATTATTTTGCTCTCAGTGTATTCAAATATATTTTATATTAGCTCTAGTTAAGTTATTCTCAATACATATTGATGTTGTATTCAATATCTATCAAAGGTTTATAATTACTGAATTCATTGTCTCGAAATATGTATTCAAACTTTACTGTATTCAGTGTCTTCACCATATTTAGTGTCTTCACTTTATTCAATGTCTTCATTGTATTTAACTGTATCTCACTGTATTCAGTGTCTTCTATGTTTTTCAAACGTCACTGTGTTTCACTGTTTTATTCAGCAATATGTATCCAATGTATTGCAGTATGTATTTTTTATTAATAGTAGCTAAGCTATTCCCAATACATATTGTTGTTGTATTCTGTCACAACCCAAAATCCACTATAGGTCGTGATAGCGCCTAACACCGCCGTCAGACACGCCAATAGTGATTTATGAATTTAATCACTGTTTAGTATTTTGAAATCATAATTTTCCTTAATTGAGAAGTATTAAATAGAATTTCTAGAGCAAATAAAAATGTTTACACGAACCACCATAATGAGTATCATGAAGGAAACCCAAAACCCGATGTCACAAGTGCATGAGCATCAACTAGGAAATCTAATAAAATACAACATCTGTCTAGAATACAAATTAGACAGGAAAATAAAAATAACTCTGATAGAGACTCGGTAGACTACGAAACGTAACATGGAATGCAACTCATGGTAATAGTCGCGCCATTGCGCCCAAAAGGCCATCAGACATATGTGTACCTGCACAAAATGTGCAGCAAGTGTAGCATGAGTACGTAAATCAACGCGTACCAGTAAGTATCTATCCTAACCCTAGAGAAGTAGTGACGAGGGGTCGACATCAACACTTACTAGTGGCCCAATAAGACAGGTACACTAGAAGTAAACATGTGTGAGACAGAGTAAATAAGCGAAATAACAAGTGTAATACGTGGCACAATCCCCCCTCTCAGCAATTACTCAAACTCTCAGCTAGTAGCTACCTCCTCAATCAGAGTATATATGTAATGAACCTTGCCAGATAGGTCATCACAGTTCAATCAGGAATAGCGCACAGATAAGCTGGCCTTTTGACAATTATAACGCACGACTTCATAAGAGTATTTTATAGAAATGCCGAGGCGTACGACCCGATCCATCATAACATTTCCGAACCATAGATACATCTATTTTTATTGCCGAGGTGAACGGCCTGATCCCATGAGAGTGTGGTACATAAATCCTGTCAAGGCGTACGGCTCGATCCATCATAGTGTGTGCACTGCCGAGGGTTGAACGGCATGCACTATAGTTGTATCTATCCTGCCAAGGCGAATGGCCCGTTCCCATTAGAATAAGAAGCTTTGTCGGGTCCTCGACCCCACTCCCGAATAGTCGTGTGAGTTAGAGATTTTAAGAGAACCTTTCGATGAGAACGCATAACGCGGGAGAATTTCGTAAGGAGAGTATAATTGATCCACTATTTATCATCAAGCCCGTCAAATCTCTACAATAGCAAGTCTATTACCCTACGCAAGTTTAATCTCAAGTCGCAATGTGAAATAACGAAATTTAATAGGCAAGGACAACTCAAATAATACAGTTATAGCATGGTGTGAACCTAAGTCTACCCGGACATAGCACGAATCTAGTTACGCACGGACTCTCGTCACCTTGTGCGTACGTTGCCCCCGCAATAAGTAATCCATAAAAAAGTACATCATCTAGGGGTAGTTTTCTCCTCACAGAGTTAGACAGGAGACTTACCTCGCTCTAAATTCCATAACCGGCTCCAAAGCCTCTCTAACACCACAAACCGATGCCCGTCAATGTGAAAACCAATCAAAATATATTCTAATACCAATAATTAATCAGTATAAACAATTCCCAACTCTGCTCGAAAAGTCGATAAAATTAACCCTCGGGCCCACGTGGCCGGATTCCGAAAATTCTTTCGAAGGTAGCTTTACCCATAACACCACAAACTCAAATGTATAATTCTTTCTAATTCCATGACTAATTTCGTGGCGAAAATCCAAAAATACCAAATTCTAGGTTTTCTTCAAAATCGCACAATTTCTACTAATTTCCATGTTCAAATCCATACATAAATCATGTATTTAACTCAACGTGTACGGTAATCACTTACCTTGACATAGATTATGAAAATCTCCACTTGAAGCTCTCCAAAATCTCCCAAACCAAGAGAGAAATGAGTGAATGAGCAACAATCCCGATTTAAAACAATCTGCCCAAGCCAGCCCTTCATCGCGATCGCGGAAGCTCCTTCGTGATCGCGAAGGCTAAAACAACAACCTCCAAAATTCTCCTCTACGCGTTTGCGACCTCCTGGTCGCATTTGTGAAGCTTCATACCCCTACCACTTTTCGTTCGCGGTCCACGAACTGCGTTCACAGAGGCCAAAATGCTCCAGGCCCAGCTCCCCCTTTCTTTCTACGCTTTCGCGACCGCCCTTTCGCATAGGTTCCTTAGGTCTTTCTCCGCGTTCACAACCTCTATGTCGCGTTCGCGATGGCTAATCTCTACCTGCCCCAAAAATCCTTTTTCGCGATCGCGTAAGCCCACTCGCGATCACGAAGCACGACATCAGCACCAGCAACCAGCAGCATCATAACACCCAAACTTGGTCTGAAACCACCCCGAATCACACCCGAGGCCCGCGGGACCTCGTCCAATCACACCAACCGGTCTCAATACATAACACGAACCTGATCGAGGCATCAAATCACATCAAACAATGCTAAAATCACAAATCGCACCCCAATTCAAGCTTAGTGAACTTTAGAACTTCAAAATTCTACATTCGACGCCGAAACCTATCAAATCAAGTCTGATTGACCTCAAATTTTGCACACAAATTATAAATAACGTATCGGACCTATTCTAATTTCCAGAATCAAATTCCAACCCCAATATCAAAAGGTCAACTCCCCGGTCAAACTTCCAAACTTAACTTCCCTATTTTCGCTATTTCAAGACTAATTTATCTACGGACTTTCAAATAATTTTTCGGACACACTCCTAAATCCAAAATCACCATACGGATCTGTTGGAACCTTCAAATCCCGATTCCGAAGTCATATACTCAAGATTCAAACCTTAGTCAAATTCTTCCAACTTAAAGCTTTCGAAATTAAAATTTTCTTTCCAAATCAACTCCAAACTTCCCGAAATTCCATTCCGACCACACGTACAATTCATAATACCTGAAGTGAAGTCACTCAAGGCCTCAAACCGCTGAACGACACGCTAGAGCTCAAAACGACCAGTAAGGTCGTTACATTCTCCCCCTCTTAAACATACATTCGTCTTAGAACGTGCCAAGAACTGTTCCGGAGTTGTCCAAAATCACTGTTTAACGCCTCGTCCACCTGCCCGTGGCACCACTTTCCAGTTGAACACATTAGCTCGAGCCAGACTAAAACTTCTCCTTATAACCTTAGCTAACAAGCTTTAGAACCAAGTTCCAACTTCCGAATTTCTCTACAGGTCCTG